>JARQOC010000008.1:53580826-53591097 GCA_033576535.1 Allobates femoralis | reverse complement strand
AGGCTCTGTCAGCAGACATCACTCTCCTCTCCTTTGGCTCTGTCAGCAGACATCACTCCCCTCTCCTCCGGCTCTGTCAGCAGACATCACTCCCCTTTCCTTCGGCTTTGTCAGCACACATTGCTCCCTCTCCTCCGGCTCTGTCAGCAGACATCACTCCCCTCTCCTTTGGCTCTGTCAGCAGACATCACTCCCCTTTCCTTCGGCTCTGTCAGCAGACGTCACTCCCCTCTCCTTCGGCTCTGTCAGCAGACATCGCTCCCTCTCCTCCGCCTCTGTCATCAGACATCGCTCTCCTCTCCTCCGCCTCTGTCATCAGACATCGCTCCCCTCTCCTTTGGCTCTGTCAGCAGACATCACTCCCCTCTCCTTCGGCTCTGTCAGTACACATCACTCCCCTCTCCTTCGGCTTTGTCAGCAGACATCACTCGTCTCTCCTTCGGCTCTGTCAGCGGACATCGCTCCCCTCTCCTCCGACTCTGTCAGCAGACATCACTCCCCTCTCCTTCGGCTCTGTCAGCAGACATCACTCCCCTCTCCTTTGGCTCTGTCAGCAGACATCACTCCCCTCTCCTTCGGCCCTGTCAGCAGACATCGCTCCCCTCTCCTTCGGCTCTGTCAGCAGACATCACTCCCCTCTCCTTCGGCTCTGTCAGCAGACATCACTCCCCTCTCCTCCGGCTCTGTCAGCAGACATCACTCCCCTCTCCTTTGGCTCTGTTAGCAGACATTGCTCCCCTCTCCTCCGGCTATGTCAGCAGACATCACTCCCCTCTCCTTCGGCTCTGTCAGCAGACATCACTCTCCTCTCCTTCCGCTCTGTCATCAGACATCACTCCCCTCTCCTTTGGCTCTGTCAGCAGACATCGCTCCCTCTCCTCCGGCTCTGTCAGCAGACATCACTCCTCCGGCTCTGTCAGCAGACATCACTCCCCTCTCCTTCGGCTCTGTCAGCAGACATTACTCCCCTCTCCTTCGGCTCTGTCAGCACACATCACACCCCTGTCCTTCGGCTTTGTCAGCAGACATCACTCCCCTCTCCTTTGGCTCTGTCAGCGGACATCACTCCTCTCTCCTTCGGCTCTGTCAGCAGACATCACTCCCCTCTCCTTCGGCTCTGTCAGCAGACATTACTCCCCTCTCCTTCGGCTCTGTCAGCAGACATCACTCCCCTTTCCTTCGGCTTTGTCAGCAGACATCACTCCCCTCTCCTTCGGCTCTGTCAGCAGACATCACTCCCCTCTCCTTCGGCTCTGTCGAACACATCACACCCCTGTCCTTCGGCTTTGTCAGCAGACATTACTCCCCTCTCCTTTGGCTCTGTCAGCGGACATCACTCCCTCTCCTTCGGCTCTGTCAGCAGACATCACTCCCCTCTCCTTCGGCTCTATCAGCAGACATCGCTCCCCTCTCCTTCGGCTCTATCAGCAGACATTACTCCCCTCTCTTTCAGCTCTGTCAGCACACATCACTCCTCTCCTTCGGCTCTGTCAGCAGACATCACTCCTCTCTCCTTCGTCTCTGCTCCCATTTAGACTTCATGCTGAGCTGCCGGCTTTGATAGGAGGAAGGCTCTGTCCTTGTAATAATTGCTAGTCTTTTAAGATAGTAGGCCCATTCTACTCCTCCATAATCCCTGTTCTTGCAGAAAATGTATATCCATAGAAACCCTGGTGTTCCCTGTATGCACATTATTAGGTATGGTTTAAAGATACACAACCTTGTACTAATCTATATGTTAATTATGTTATTGTATGCAGTCTTGTAAATACTTTTTTATGCACTTCTCCAAGGAATCGTATTTATGTCCTCGCTAAACTATTTGATGAATGCAAATTCGAAAGGAGCAAACACACCTGTGTCTGATCTATGTATAGAAGATATTGTTGTTGTTGTTATGAAGTGACAGCTGTCATTCTAAACAAGTACAACATGTCTTTAAGCACATGTTTGCTCAAAAATTAGCATTTTGGAGTTCCTTGTGTGATGTATTATTTCCCTATGTCAGCATGTTATTTTTGTGACCTCTCCTAGCTGGATTTAACAGACTTTGCCAGGCCAATTATAACACTAGCGAAGGTGTCTAATTGTCATGTTTGTCTCCCGTGCCTTGGAAACCTGTGACGAGTTTGGGACCTGAATCTTTATTGATATTTTATATTAAACGTATTTCTTTCTTTTGCAGTGAAGGAGTTATTAGTTCCTGTTGCTAGCAAAGCTCCTAGGTGCTCTACCGAAGGTGTAGCTACTTTGTGTCACTCCCATCTCCTTTATAAGGTCACTTGATCCAGCATTCCCTGCTGGTTATTGAACTTCATTCCTAGCCAAGCTCTAGGGTGGAAGGAGCTATTCTGGAGAGCTAAAAGTTGCCAAGTCGTCTGCTGCCTTGGAGAGTGGCAAGCAGCCATGAAGTCGTGTTAGTGTTTCCCTGTCTGTCTTTCCTTCCCCTCTTGTTGTCATTAGTGCAGCAGTTGGGACTAGTGCGTCTGCCGGCCATCTCCCTAGTGAGCGTTAACATCAGGGCAAGCGAGGGACTAGGCATCCTGCTCGGCAGCAGGGTTAAAGAAGCCATATAGGGATATCAGGGAGATCAGGGAACATCTGCAGGTGAGTGTAGGAGGTCCCCTTCCCCTATTTCCTACCAACAGAGGCACTTTTGTATTTGTTCTCCCTGTGTTCCCCCCGTTTGTAGTTTTGTGTTGTGAGCCAGACACCTTTGCTCTGGGCGCCACTGTCACGCTCTTAATCTGTAGGCATCCTTGTCCATGGTGTCACACTAATACGGGAATCTAGCTGGTATCCCTGTTAGGATTTTGCGGTTGCAGCGTCCGTCACGTGAGGACTTAAGTAATTTACATACCTGGTGGTACATGAGCTTACTACTTCTCTCAATGATCCTGCATTGAACTTGGAGTGTTAGGGAGCAGGATCCGGCATCTGTTGGAATGCCATAATTATCATTTGCATATTATTGGTCTCGTGATGACGCTTGATTAAGGGGTATGTTTTCAAACCGTGAAATGTTGCATGTGAAGATATGCACATGGCAATAATAAATGCAAACCGCAAGGACTATATATGTAACAAATTGCTAATTACATGTGAGCAGAAGTCGCAAAAACAATGGATCCACATTTATGCAGATTAGCGACACAGCAGCCGGATAGCAGCTAATTAACACCCGCCGGGATCCAGCTCCGTTTTGCCCGACAGGATTCTATGGAGGAAAACTCCGGTCCAGGCTGTCACTTCTGACAGCCCCGGACCGGACACTGCCGCAGTGTGAAGGCAGCCTAATACTGGGAATCTTAGCAGTGGGTAATACCCACTGTTAGGATTTTGCAGTGTTTGACAGGTCATCACGTGAGGACCTCATAAGTAATTTACATACTGGTGGTTACATGCAGCTGACTAGCTTCTCTCAATGCTCCTGCATTGAACCTTGGAGTGTTTAGGGAAGCAGGAAGAGCATCTAGTTGGCACATGACCATAATTATTCAATTTGCATATTATTGGTCTCGTGATGACCGCTTGAATCTTAATGGGTATGTTATTACAAAACACAGTGATAAATGTTCCATGCTGATAGATAATGCACAATGTGCAATAATAAATGCAATCACGCAAGGACCATATATAATATTAAACAAATTGCTAATTACATGGGAGGAGCAAGAAGCCGAAAAAACAATCGTGAGTCCACATTTATGCAAAAAAGTGAATCTCTATTGGTTACACACCTGGTTTTGTAATCTATAAAGATTACTCCACGGAAGAGGTCTAGAATTATTACTACATAGTAACATAGTATGTAGGTTGAAGGAAGACCTTAAGTTTAACCTATAGCCTAACATGATAAGCCTACTCTTAATGAACATACAAGCCTGACTGTAAGAGAAATCCCTTCCACTGTTGGTATTGGAAAATCTACTGTTTCAAGAATAATTCACACACACAATGACACTGGATCATATTCTCCAAAGGGAAATGTGGAAGAAAAAAGATAACGACACCAAGAACTGATAAATAGACTTATCAGCAATAGTAAAATTAATGCAAGATAAACAAGTAAAGACTTGCTTTGTCCCAATTAATTTGCACAGCACTGTATTATATACCCAATATAGAATCAAATACATCATTTCTTTTTTTTATTGCAAAGCCTACATTTTTGAAGATTTACTACATCCCAATTCCTCAAAAGTGGCTTAAAAGTTCTGAAAACTCACCAGTTTCTCCCAGAGTCGCTGAAATGGGTGGAGTTCAGGCACAGTGGGGCCATGACCCTGCAGCTCGTCAAATTCATGACGCTGTGACGTTCCCTATGCCAGACATCTCACTCTAGTACCTGACTGGAGTGAGATTTCTGTTGAGATGCACAGAGGTGCACACAACTTGTCAGACCCTCCATATACATGAAGGGGAGTGCACCCTTCATGAATCGGGACAATTTGACACCAGCAATCCCTCTCATCAAAACAGTAAAATGACCTGTCTTGTTGATTTGGGGCCTTAACATAATAAAGCTCAACCCCTCACCTTAGAAGCAAGAAAGAAAAAGAGAGGAAGAGAAGAAAAAATAATACCTGTAAAGAGTAGACAAAGTTACACTTGGCTAGCTGTATAGATGATTGGATTTGTTTCCCATACCCATCCCTTATTAACATATTTACTATTTTTCTTATACAGATATTTTTCAAAATCTGCTAGTTTCCTAACCTCATCTTTCCATTCAATAGTATTTTGGACTAAAGATGGAAGAATCAATTCTGAGTACTCTGGTCCATCACCATCACATCAGGAACACATATATAAGATTATCTCAGCACAGGAGCTGTGGTATGATCAGACCATGTCCCTGTACGGTCAGACACATCCATTACACAGTACATAGCAGGGTCACATATATAAGATTATCTCAGCACAGGAGATGTGGTATGATCAGACCATGTCCCTGTATGGTCAGACACATCCATTACACAGTACATAGCAGGGACACATATATAAGATTATCTCAGCACAGGAGATGTGGTATGATCAGACCATGTCCCTGTATGGTCAGACACAGCCATTACACAGTACATAGCAAGGACACATATATAAGATTATCCCAGCACAGAAGATGTGGTATGATCAGACCATGTCTCTGTACAGTCAGACACATCAATTACACAGTACATAGCAGAGACACATATATAAGATTATCTCAGCACAGCAGATGTGGTATGATCATGCCATGTTCCTGTACAGTCAGACACAACCATTACAAAGTACATAGCAGGGACACATACAGTATATAAGATTATCTCAGCACAGGAGATGTGGTGTGATCAGACCATGTCCCTGTACGGTCAGACACATCCATTACACAGTACATAGCAGGGATACATATATAAGATTATCTCAGCCCAGGAGAAGTGGTATGATCAGACCATGTCCCTGTACAGTCAGACACATCCATTACACATTATATAGCAGGGATACATACAGTATGTAAGATTATCTCAGCACAGGAGATGTGGTGTAAGCAGACCATGTCCCTGTACAGTCAGACACATCCATTACACAGTACATAGCAGGACACATATATAAGATTATCTCAGCACAGGAGATGTGGTATGATCAGATTATGTCCCTGTACAGTCAGACACATCCATTACAAAGTACATAGCAGGGACACATATATAAGATTATCTCAGCATGGGAACATTTTATATAACTTCCAATTGAGGAAAATATTATTATCACAAGATCTATTGAAAAAAATGAACTTGAAACTTAACTTTGTTCATAGGTAAACCCTTTTAAATACCTGGTAAAAATCCTTGAACTTCACTGACTCGGACGCTGTTTGCTGTTTTGCTCTACATCATCACTCCATTACAGAGATATTGATATTTATTGCTTTAGAAGCAGCATATGTAAAATATCTGATATTTCTTCAGAGTCTTCTCTGGGGGCAAGCATTTTCCCCCTTCAACCCAGATGCTGCCAATCACAGCTCAACAGCATCTGCGACCGACACACTGCTAGGTCAGCTGCCCAGCTGATAAAAGTGAACGTCTGAGAAGATTTTGAAAAACGCCTAGTTGGACTGCAAACAGAGATTTCACATAGTGTGCTCCAGTAAAGACAAATGTGAATATCTCTGCAATGGAGCAACTCAGCACAAAAAGGAAAAGAGTGGCACAATCAGGGGAGCTTAAGGATTGTTACGAGGAATTTAACCATTTTATTTCAGTAAGTGACCGTTCCTTTAACAGCAGACAAATTTACTCCATTTCATACACGTTCTTCTATGTTCACAAACATGAATTGTTTCCAGTGTTACAGGGTCATTCCTTTGTAGTAATTGATGATATGGAACCTGAAACTAGGTCATCATGTATGACAGCAGACAGTGTGTAACCAATGGTGATTTGAGAACTAGCAACTCAGTGTCTTACTAGCACCAGATTATGGTAAGAATGGGATAAATGCTATTCTTCTATTCTTCTTCGATCACATTTTGTATAAAGCCCTTTTTTATATAGAAACTGCGTCATTAGATTTTCAGCAAGACTAAGTGGTTAAATTCCCCCTGCTTGTTTTCTGGCAGTTCAATAAAGTTTTTCTATGTTAGTTGCTAGGATACATGTTCGATTATGGAGTGGGAGGATGCCAAGCGAGGACAGGGATGAGAATAAAAGAAGTGTTAGAGTAGATGACTTACAGTTGTCACAAATGGAGACGGTACAATAATCATGCCTTGTACTGCACAGTGCTCCATGCTACATCAAGCATCACGGAAGAATAAAGAGGAGAGGTTCTGTACGATGACTGTGAACATAGCCACAATCAAGGTGGAGGGATAGCGCACTAAGGCATCATCATTTTACCGATATCCAACATTTGTATCAAACAGATATCCATTATTGTGTAAAGTAAGAGCCCTGACAAAAATAAAAGTGTTAGGCTGGTTTCACACTACAACCCCTGGCAAAAATGATGGATCACCGGGCTCGGAGGAGGATGTTCATTCGGATGTATAATGTTGTAGGGAAAAAGCAGATTACAGACATGGCACAAAACTAAAGTCATTTCAAATGGAACTCTCTGCCCTGAAGAAACACTAAAAGAAATCTTGAAAAAAAACAAAAGAACACTCCAATACATTACTAGTATTTTGTTGCACCACCTCTGGCTTTTATAACAGCTTGCAGTCTCTGAGGCATGGTCTTAATGAGTGACAAACAGTACTCATCATCAATCTGGCTCCAACTTTCTCTGATTTCTGTTGCCGGATCAGCTTTGCAGGTTGAGCCTTGTCATGGACCATTTTCTTCAACTTCCACAAAGATTTTCAATTGAATTGAGATCCGGACTATTTGCAGGTCATGACAAGACATTGTCTTCTTTCAAGGAATGTTTTCACAGTTTTTGCTCTATGGCAGGATGCATTATTATCTTGATAAATGATTTCATCATCCCCAAACATCCTTTCAATTGATGGGATAAGAAAAGTGTCCAAAATATCAATGTAAACTTTGGCATTTATTGAAGCTGTAATAACAGCCATCTCCCCAGTGCCTTTACCTGACATGCAGCAACATATCATGAATGGCTGTGGAAATTTGCATGTTCTCTTCAAGCAGTCATCTTTATAAATCTCATTGGAACGACACCAAGCAAAAGTTCCAGTATCATCACCTTGCCTAATACAGATTCATGATTCATCACTGAATATGACTTTCATCCAGTCACCCACAGTCCACGATTGCTTTTCCTTAGCCCATTGTAACCTTGTTTTTTTCTTTTTAGATGTTAATGATGACTTTTGTTTAGCTTTTCTGCATGTAAATCCCATTTCCTTTAGGTGGTTTCTTACAGTTCGGTCACAGATATTGACTCCAGTTTCCTCCCATTCGTTCCTCAATTGTTTTGTTGTGCATTTCCTGTTTTGGAGACATATTGCTTTAAGTTTCCGGTCTTGATGCTTTGATGTCTTCCTTGGTCTACCAGTATGTTTCCCTTTAACAACCTTCCCATGTTGTTTGTATTTGGACCTGATTTTAGACACAGCTGACTGTGAACAACCAACATCTTTTGCAACATTGCGTTTTGATTTACCTCTTTTAGAGTTTGATAATACTCTCCTTTGTTTCAATTGACATCTCTCGTGTTGGAGCCATGATTCATGTGAATCCACTTGGTGCAACTGCTCTCCAAGGTGTGATCACTGCTTTTTAGATGCAGACTAATGAGCAGATCTTATTTGATGCAGGTGTTAGTTTTGTGAAAATTTACAGGGTGTTTCCATAATCTTTTCCTCAGAATTGAGTGATTCCATAATTTTTCCCCCTGCTTGGTTTAGAAAAGTAACCATTACTGGCTAGCACTTTTTTTTTTCAAGATTTCTTTTAGCGTTTCTTCAAGGCAGAGAGTTGCCATTTGAAATGACTTTAGTTTTGTGCCATGTCTGTGATCTGCTTTTTTTCTCAAAATTAAACAACTGAAAGGACATCCTCTGAGCCCGGTGATTCCATGATTTTTCCCAGGGGTTGTACAGTTTTCGAATCCAGTGGGGATACGGAGAAAACCACACCCCCCCTCAAATGTAAAACCAGGTGCAACTTGATGTATTATTATGTAAAATATTAACATATTTTCACTGTTGCTTGAAGACACCTATCAGTCTATAGCACCCGCTGCCATGTTTTGCTCCAAATTTCCATGTTTTTCATACACTGTTGAATCATTTGGCCATGTTTCTATGACAAAAGTATGGTTTAGTCCACCTTTCTTCTATGAAGATCATTTCTCGCCAGATGCTCCCTTACTGTGGGGGTGTATAGCTGGTTCCCACTAATTCCTCCAAGTTCTGAACTGATGGCAGTGCTTGACAGCTTCAGTTGTTGAAAGGAAGTGAACATGATGTGATTTTCATCTGCTACACTGTTTCTTTGGCTGACCACTGCATCTAAATTCCTCAACGTTGCCATTTATTGGTGCTTCTTTAATAGAGCTAGAACAACACATCATAAAACCAGTCTTCTTTGAAATTTTTGCCTTGAAGAGACCTTGCTGATATAGTACGGTATAACTACCTTGTGTCTTGTTGCTCTGCTCAGCCTCACCACGATGTATGACCTGTGACCTGAAACTGTCTTCCATAACCTCACCTTTGTAGCAGGATTTGGCTGTTCATTGTCCAGTTTAATAAGCCTGCTATACAGCTGTTTATATTTTAAGCAATAATGTTGTGTATAATTGTGTTACAGCTTGTATATGAAAATGATCATTATTATTCATACACCATACTACATAATAACTGATCCAGTTGTGAAGGCAAACAGCAATAATACCAAATATTAATTTGATATAGATGTCTCCTTCATTCAATCGCTTTGCATTTTGTTAACCGATAAAAATAAACTTTTATCTCTTCTATTTTTGAGAGCACACTCACTTTGCAGTATTTTCCATACCTGCCTAAATCTTTTCCATATTACTGTAGCTTACCTGTATAGAGGATTAATGTTGCAGATTTTCTGCAGCATTTCTGCACCTATTAAGGAAATAAGGTTACTGGTGTTTTTTTTCACTGTGTTTTTGAGTGCATTTTTTCATGCGTTTTTATAATTTTTTTTGCTGTTGTTGTCTCTTTTTGATGTTGACAAAAGTTTATCAATATAGTCAATATAATCATGTGTAGTAGATTATATGCATTGCAAGTGCATTTTGGCAGTGTAAATGTAATAATATGGACATGTTGCCATGTTCCCTCTTGAACACACAAGTGTTATTAAATTATGTATTGTGACATGAGTTAGTTGTGATAGAAGCAGGGGCTGCACCAGGGCCCCGACCAGCTAGGGGGCCCCCGAAGGCTCCAGCGGGGGTTTGTTCCCCTTTCTGACAGGAGGGTGGTAGTGGGCGCAGGAGTGCTTCTCCAGCATTCAATGTGAGTCCCCGGGGGGTGTTGGGGGTGCTGTCGGGTTTCAGCCGCGCCGAACACCCGCAGCATCGTTCTGACATTCAGTCCCCGGGATAGGGGGGGTGCTGTCGGGTTTCTGCTGCGCCGCACACCCGCAGCATTGTTCTGACCTGACATTGAGTCCTCGGGGAGGGGGGGGTCCTGTCGGGTCTCAGCCACGCCGAGCACCCGCAGCATCGTTCTGACTGGGGCCCAAAACATTTCTTGCCCCGGGGACCACTACAGTCTGGGTCAGCCCCTGGATAGAAGGTATGTCGTTTTACCATAGGGTAAGATAGAGTTAATAATTGGGACT
>JARQOC010000008.1:53516955-53580726 GCA_033576535.1 Allobates femoralis | reverse complement strand
CTGCCGAGCAGGATGCCTAGTCCCTCGCTTGCCCTGATGTTAACGCTCACTAGGGAGATGGCCGGCAGACGCACTAGTCCCAACTGCTGCACTAATGACAACAAGAGGGGAAGGAAAGACAGACAGGGGAAACACTAACACGACTTCATGGCTGCTTGCCACTCTCCAAGGCAGCAGACGACTTGGCAACTTTTAGCTCTCCAGAATAGCTCCTTCCACCCTAGAGCTTGGCTAGGAATGAAGTTCAATAACCAGCAGGGAATGCTGGATCAAGTGACCTTATAAAGGAGATGGGAGTAGACACAAAGTAGCTACACCTTCGGTAGAGCACCTAGGAGCTTTGCTAGCAACAGGAACTAATAACTCCTTCACTGCAAAAGAAAGAAATACGTTTAATATAAAATATCAATAAAGATTCAGGTCCCAAACTCGTCACAGGTTTCCAAGGCACGGGAGACAAACATGACAATTAGACACCTTCGCTAGTGTTATAATTGGCCTGGCAAAGTCTGTTAAATCCAGCTAGGAGAGGTCACAAAAATAACATGCTGACATAGGGAAATAATACATCACACAAGGAACTCCAAAATGCTAATTTTTGAGCAAACATGTGCTTAAAGACATGTCGTACTTGTTTAGAATGACAGCTGTCACTTCATTACAACAACAACACATATCCTCTATACATAGATCAGACACAGGTGTGTTTGCTCCTTTCGAATTTGCATTCATCAAATAGTTTAGCGAGGACATAAATACGATTCCTTGGAGAAGTGCATAAAAAAGTATTTACAAGACTGCATACAATAACATAATTAACATATAGATTAGTACAAGGTTGTGTATCTTTAAACCATACCTAATAATGTGCATACAGGGAACACCAGGGTTTCTATGGATATACATTTTCTGCAAGAACAGGGATTATGGAGGAGTAGAATGGGCCTACTATCTTAAAAGACTAGCAATTATTACAAGGACAGAGCCTTCCTCCTATCAAAGCCGGCAGCTCAGCATGAAGTCTAAATGGGAGCAGAGACGAAGGAGAGAGGAGTGATGTCTGCTGACAGAGCCGAAGGAGAGGAGTGATGTGTGCTGACAGAGCTGAAAGAGAGGGGAGTAATGTCTGCTGATAGAGCCGAAGGAGAGGGGAGCGATGTCTGCTGATAGAGCCGAAGGAGAGGGGAGTGATGTCTGCTGACAGAGCCGAAGGAGAGAGGAGTGATGTCCGCTGACAGAGCCAAAGGAGAGGGGAGTAATGTCTGCTGACAAAGCCGAAGGACAGGGGTGTGATGTGTTCTGACAGAGCCGAAGGAGAGGGGAGTGATGTCTGCTGACAGAGCCGAAGGAGAGGGGAGTGATGTCTGCTGACAAAGCCGAAGGAAAGGGGAGTGATGTCTGCTGACAGAGCCGAAGGAGAGGGGAGTAATGTCTGCTGACAGAGCCGAAGGAGAGGGGAGTGATGTCTGCTGACAGAGCCGAAGGAGAGAGGAGTGATGTCCGCTGACAGAGCCAAAGGAGAGGGGAGTGATGTCTGCTGACAAAGCCGAAGGACAGGGGTGTGATGTGTGCTGACAGAGCCGAAGGAGAGGGGAGTAATGTCTGCTGACAGAGCCGAAGGAGAGGGGAGTGATGTCTGCTGACAGAGCCGGAGGAGTGATGTCTGCTGACAGAGCCGGAGGAGAGGGAGCGATGTCTGCTGACAGAGCCAAAGGAGAGGGGAGTGATGTCTGATGACAGAGCGGAAGGAGAGGAGAGTGATGTCTGCTGACAGAGCCGAAGGAGAGGGGAGTGATGTCTGCTGACATAGCCGGAGGAGAGGGGAGCAATGTCTGCTAACAGAGCCAAAGGAGAGGGGAGTGATGTCTGCTGACAGAGCCGGAGGAGAGGGGAGTGATGTCTGCTGACAGAGCCGAAGGAGAGGGGAGTGATGTCTGCTGACAGAGCCGAAGGAGAGGGGAGCGATGTCTGCTGACAGGGCCGAAGGAGAGGGGAGTGATGTCTGCTGACAGAGCCAAAGGAGAGGGGAGTGATGTCTGCTGACAGAGCCGAAGGAGAGGGGAGTGATGTCTGCTGACAGAGTCGGAGGAGAGGGGGCGATGTCCGCTGACAGAGCCGAAGGAGAGACGAGTGATGTCTGCTGACAAAGCCGAAGGAGAGGGGAGTGATGTGTACTGACAGAGCCGAAGGAGAGGGGAGTGATGTCTGCTGACAGAGCCAAAGGAGAGGGGAGCGATGTCTGATGACAGAGGCGGAGGAGAGGAGAGCGATGTCTGATGACAGAGGCGGAGGAGAGGGGAGCGATGTCTGCTGACAGAGCCGAAGGAGAGGGGAGTGACGTCTGCTGACAGAGCCGAAGGAAAGGGGAGTGATGTCTGCTGACAGAGCCAAAGGAGAGGGGAGTGATGTCTGCTGACAGAGCCGGAGGAGAGGGAGCAATGTGTGCTGACAAAGCCGAAGGAAAGGGGAGTGATGTCTGCTGACAGAGCCGGAGGAGAGGGGAGTGATGTCTGCTGACAGAGCCAAAGGAGAGGAGAGTGATGTCTGCTGACAGAGCCTAAGGAGAGGGGAGTGATGTCTGCTGACAGAACCGAAGGAGAGGGGAGTGATGTCTGCTGGCAAAGCCGGAGGAGAGGGGAGTGATGTCTGCTGACAGAGCCAAAGGAGAGGGGAGTGATGTCTGCTGACAGAGCCAGAGGAGAGGGGAGCAATGTCTGCTGACAGAGCCGAAGAAGAGGGGAGCGATGTCTGCTGACAGAGCCGAAGGAGAGAGGAGCGATGTCTGCTGACAGAGGCGGAGGAGAGGGGAGCGATGTCTGATGACAGAGCCAAAGGAGAGGGGAGCGATGTCTGATGACAGAGGCGGAGGAGAGGGGAGTGATGTCTGCTGACAGAGCCAGAGGAGAGGGGAGCGATGTCTGCTGACAGAGCCAAAGGAGAGGGGAGTGATGTCTGCTGACAGAGCCAGAGGAGAGGGGAGCAATGTCTGCTGACAGAGCCGAAGGAGAGAGGAGCGATGTCTGCTGACAGAGGCGGAGGAGAGGGGAGCGATGTCTGATGACAGAGCCAAAGGAGAGGGGAGCGATGTCTGATGACAGAGGCGGAGGAGAGGGGAGTGATGTCTGCTGACAGAGCCAATGGAGAGGGGAGCGATGTTTGATGACAGAGCCGAAGGAGAAGGGAGCGATGTCTGCTGACAGAGCCGAAGGAGAGGGGAGCGATGTCTGATGACAGAGCCGAAGGAGAAGGGAGCAATGTCTGCTGACAGAGCCAATGGAGAGGGGAGCGATGTCTGCTGACAGAGCCGAAGGAGAGGGGAGTGATGTCCGCTGACAGAGCCAATGGAGAGGGGAGTGATGTCCGCTGACAGAGCCAATGGAGAGGGGAGTGATGTCTGCTGACAGAGCCGAAGGAGAGGGGAGCGATGTCTGATGACAGAGCCGAAGGAGAGGGGAGCGATGTCTGATGACAGAGCCGAAGGAGAGGGGAGCGATGTCTGCTGACAGAGCCGAAGGAGAGGGGAGTGATGTCTGATGACAGAGCCAAAGGAGATAGGAGTGATGTCTGCTGACAGAGCTGAAGGAGAGGGGAGCGATGTCTGCTGATAGAGCCGAAGGAGAGGGGAGCGGTCTGATGACAGAGCCGAAGGAGAGGGGAGCAATATCTGATGACAGAGCCGAAGGAGAATGGAGCGATGTCTGCTGACAGAGCCAAAGGAGAGAGGAGCGATGTCTGATGACAGAGCCGAAGGAGAGGGGAGCGATGTCTGCTGACAGAGCCGAAGGAGAGGGGAGTGATGTCTGCTGACAGAGCCAATGGAGAGGGGAGCGATGTTTGATGACAGAGCCGAAGGAGAAGGGAGCGATGTCTGCTGACAGAGCCGAAGGAGAGGGGAGCGATGTCTGATGACAGAGCCGAAGGAGAGGGGAGTGATGTCTGCTGACAGAGCCGAAGGAGAAGGGAGCAATGTCTGCTGACAGAGCCAATGGAGAGGGGAGCGATGTCCGCTGACAGAGCCAATGGAGAGGGGAGTGATGTCTGCTGACAGAGCCGAAGGAGAGGGGAGTGATGTCCGCTGACAGAGCCAATGGAGAGGGGAGTGATGTCCGCTGACAGAGCCAATGGAGAGGGGAGTGATGTCTGCTGACAGAGCAGAGCAGACAGCAGAACAGGACACTCCCTGCAGAAAAGTTATGCATTTGTAATGGTGTGAGTAGGTGTAATGTCTTGCAGAGGTTCCCAACTCCAGTCCTCAAGGCACACCAACAGTGCAGGTTTTCAGGATTTCCTTAGTATTGCACAGGTGATAATTGAATCACCTGCACTGGGGATGATTCCAATTTCTAAGGAAATCCTGAAAACCTGCACTGTTGGTGTGCCTTGAGGACTGGAGTTGCGAACCGACTTAATGTATATAATTAGTATATGTTCTGCCTAGTCTGTATGCACAATGCCTTGAAAAAGTATTCATATCCTTGTGAACTCGTTCACATTTTTTCACCTTGTACCCTCAAACTTAAATGTATCTTATAGGGATTTTATGCGACATAACAACCCTAAGTAGCAAGTATTTGAGAAGTGCAATGGTTTTCTAAATATTTTTGGATATTTATACAGGGAACGAACATGAGAAAAATATGATCTATAGCAGAATAAATACATTACATATGAATGGATATTGAATATCTTATTGCACGTTAGGCAGGGGATTTACAAGGAATATGCAGTGTATAGTGAAATTTAGAGATGTTCCATATTATTTACGCTGGTCAATAATTCTCATGAATGATACTTTGTAATACAAAGTTTGTGCATTAGTAGCTTACGGCATTAGTGGGTAGGGATATTGTAAAATAGGACACCTGCATAATTGCCAGACCACCCAAGGAAGTCCCTGATTCATCATTTGCTTTCTTTTAAGTCAATTTTCCTTTTTGTCTGGTGTTCGTTGACATTTTTTTAGCTAAATTGTTCATAATGGCACACACAGTTTTGTCTACAGTCAAAAATGGTCTTTTTTCCTGTCATTTTTATATGTTTTTGTGACTCTTTAGCGAAAAAAATTACATTTCTCAAAATGTCACAATAAATGCCCTCAAATAACCGTAAAAAATGTTTATACTGTGTTAGCCAGTAGATAGAAAAATATTAGAGTGGTTGATACCTTTTAATCCCTGTACCGAAAGTCAATTGACCATCCAACATATCTCCGATGGGACAGGTTTTATGCAAAACACATAAAAAACTCTATGGGAACCTTCTCACGCCACAACCGCAGGAGACATTTTTGGCGGCCATATTTCGTCCTGGAAATATCGCTGCCAAATTGCCTCCTTATTGCAGCGTGTATTTCGGGACTTTGGCGGCGATAAGACAAATGTCGCCTGGTTTCGATTGTAGAGCAGTGCTGTAAAATCAAAACCAGGCGACATTTGTCTTATTGCCGCCAAATTCCCTAATTACACGCCGCAATAAGTAGGCAATTTGTCAGCAATATTTCCAGGACGAAATATGGCCGCCAAAAATGTTTCCCATGGTTGTGGTGTGAGAAGGTACCCTATTGTGTATAGCCAGGCTATCAGATACAATCACATATGTTCCTATCCAACTCTACAGATACAATCACCTTGAGGACCTCAGAAAGACCTTTTTGAACCCGGGCTACCATCCGAGAGCAATTGAGAAACAGATTACAAGAGCCACCAGAATATCAAGGAATCATCTGCTACATTACAAAACTAGAGGAGAAAACAACCAGGTCCCTCTTGTAGTCACCTACAATCCAAATCTGGACGTGCTAAGAGGATCTGCCCAGAAACAGCAACACTACTACAAAAAGATGCCCGACTAAAATTAATATTTCCGGCCCGCCACTCTTGTGTTTTAGACAACCTCTGAATCTAAAAAACATCATTGTCAGAAGCTCCCTGCCCTCTCCAGGACATGTCAGGACTACAAGATCGCAGGTAACTTCAGCTGCTCCACAAGCAATGTTGTGTATTTAATTATATGTACCAAATGTCCAACAGGTGGCATGTACGTAGGTGAGACAGGGCAAAAATTCAGAACAAGAATGAATTCTCATCGCCACACAATAAAAGAAAGGCGAATGGACCTACCTGTAGCAAAGCAATTTTGCAGCTCTGACCACAAGGTAACAGACATGAATCTGCTCATTTTAAAAAGTAACTTCAAATCTCGGAGAGAGAGAAGAATTTGGGACTGCAAATTGATAACGACCTTTGACACATTCAAAACAGGATTGAATGTCTAGTATGGATTCATGCGTTTTTATATCAATTGAAAGGGCATTTGGGGATATCACATCTTCGAACAGACCCCAGTTAGAGGACAATGAACTTTTGACACTTCTTACGTGAACTGTCTCACATGGATTTATAGCTTTCTATACTCACTGAGGAATTTTCAGGTCTCCACAGACCACTAATCATTGTATTATTGTTCTTCTTATCTTGGGATTTTGATTTCACCTCCACATCTCCTCTCCACCTCCCTAGCCTGACTCTGCTTTATGTCACCTGTCGTATTTACTGCATTATCTCACCCTGCTTATGTATATATGTGTGTATCTTCAGAATTTGTGTCAGTATCAGCCTGATGAAGGGGCCATTGAGTCCCGAAAGCTTGCTTCACTTACCATCTTTTCAGTTAGCCATTAAACCACCGAGGACCTCAGATTCTTATATTTTTCTCAAATAACCGGTATAGTGAACAAATACTTCAAGGGGACTAGAGGACATTTGTGCCAAAGTTTGCAGCTTTTTATAATGGTTGAATCTGGTGTACACATCTAGAAATTGCAAACCACAATGACAGTAAGATAAAGCAGGCAACCTCATGTAAAATAATCTATAAAAAAGGCACAAACTATAGGAAGGATTAGATGTAAATGAAAATCTAAGGGGTAAGGTTTCTTCTTGTGGAGAGGGACATGCCAGTTCTACAGTGTCCATTTTAGGACATGTCCTATATGAAAGTCAAACATCAGAAATACTCTGTTTGATATCTGACTGCTAAATGATACTGATACCTGACACAGATACAATGGGTACAGAAAGTATTCAGACCCCATTTACATGTTACACTCTTTGTTTCATTGCAGCCATTTCATTAATGAGAAAAAATAAACTTTTTTGGACTTATGTACACTCTGTACCCCATCTTGACTGGAAAAAACAGAAATGTAGAAATTGTTGCAAATGTATTAAAAAAGTAAAACTGAAATATCACATGGTCATAAGTATTCAGCCCCTTTGCTCAGTATTGAGTATTTGCACCTTTTGAGCTAGTACAGCCATGAGTCTTCCCGGGAATGATGCAACAAGTATTTCACACCTGGATTTGGGGATCCTCTGCCATTCATCCTGGCAGATCCTCTCCAGTTCCGTCAGGTTGGGTGTTGAACGTTGGTGGACAGACATTTTCAGGTCTCTCCAGAGATGCTCAATTGGGTTTAGGTCAGGGCTCTGGCTGGGCCAGTCAAGAATGGTCACACAGTTGTTCTGAAGCCACTCCTTTGTTATTTTAGCTGTGTGCTTAGGGTCATTGGCTTGTTGGAAGGTGAATCTTCAGCCAAGTCTCAGGTCCAGAGCACTCTGGAAGAGGTATTCATACACGATATCTCTGTACTTGGCCGCATTCAAGTTTCCTTCAATTGCAACCAGTCATCCTGTCCGTCCAGCTGAAAAACACCCCATAGCATGATGCTGCCACCACCATGTTTCACTGTTGGGATTGTATTATTGTATTGGACAGGTGATGAGCACTGTCTGGTTTTCTCCACACACACGGCTTAGAATTATCACGAAAAAATTCTATCTTTGTCTCATCAGACCAGAAAACTCTTTTTCTCATAGTCTTTCATGTGTTTTTGTTGCAAACTCTATGCAGGCTTTCATATGTCTTGCACTGAGGAGAGGCCACTCTGCCATAAATGTCCGACTGGTGGAGGGCTTCAGTGATAGTTGATCTCAGCCACAGTGATCTTGGAGTTCTTCTTTACCTCTCTCACCAAGGTCTTCTTTCACAATTGCTAAGTTTGGCTGGATGGCCAGGTCTAGGAAAACGTCTGGTGGTCCCAAACTTCTTCCATTTAAGGCTTATGGAGGCCACTGTGCTCTTAGGAATCTTGAGTACTGCAGAAATTCTTTTGTAACCTTGGCCAGATCTGTACCTTGCCACAATTCTATCTCTGAGCTCCTTGGGTAGTTCCTTTGACCTCATGATTCTCATTTGGTCTAACATGCACTGTGAGCTGTGAGGTCTTATGTAGACAGGTGTGTGCCTTTCTAAATCAAGTCCAGCCAGTTTAATTAAACACAGCAGGACTCCAATGAAGGAGTAGAACCATCTCAAAGAGGATCACAAGGAAATGAACAGCATGTGACTTAAATCTGAGTGTCTGAGCAAAGGGTCTGAATACTTATGACCATGTGATAGTTCAGTTTTTATTTTTTAATAAATTTGCAAAAATGTCTACATTTTTTTTTTTTCAGTCAAGATGGGGTGCAGAGTGTACATTAATGAGAAAAAAATTAACTTTTTTGAACTTACCAAATGGCTGCAATGAAACAAAGAGTGAAAAATTTAAAGGGGTCTGAATACTTTCTGTACCCACTGAACATGACTCTGATACATGACTCCGATGCATGACGCTGATACTTGACACAGATATATGACTCTGACATGACCCTGATTCATGACTCTGATACCCAACACTGCTTCCTGTCACTGCTACCTGTCTCTGCTACCTGACTCTGCTACCTGACCCTGATACCTGACCCTGATACCTGACCCTGATACCTGACCCTGATACCTGACTCTGATGCATAATTCTGATAAATGACTATGATCAGTGGTGTACCAAAGATCATATGCCCGTAATGGGGCCTGTGATTCAATGAAGCCCCGTTCCAGTGCAATCATTGGGCCCCCCTGCCTGCACATGGGTTCCCCTACACATCATCATACTTAACAATGCAATCAATTGCAAATGCCAATACAATTGAGAGCAATAAGGAAAGAGGAAGCACGGAGCACTCCCTCTGTCCACATTCTCCCACTGTACTGCCTGTACTACAGATGGCTGCGATGATGTCACTACTACACAGTGTTGTACTGAAATGTGCAGAGGGACAGATAAGAGCAGCAGGGACTGAGGAGAGGTAAGTATTTATTTATTATACAGTGTGAAGGTATGTGTGGGGTTCATCATACTGTGTGGAGGGCTGTGTTAGGGTCATTATACTATTTGGAATGATACTAGGGGCCATTATACTGTATGTGTAGGAGGTGTCACTGCTATGGACATTAAAGGGAACCTGACCCCTAAAAATCACCCCCCAGCCTATTAAAACCTGTCCCTGCACCTTCATTATGCTATTCTACCTATCCCTTTGTGTCCTAATTGTGTAGTTTGAAAGTTAAAAAAGTGCTTTTGATACCTCCAGAACTGCGGCTTCTGTTCTCCTGAGAAGTCACACATGGTGTTCCCTGTGGCTTCTTTTCGCCGTCTTTACAGCTTGTATTCACGCCCTGATGGGCGTGATAATCCTTCTGGATCTTCCTCGCCCTCATCCATGGGCTAATCGCGTCATATCCGGCTCGGTTGACGTCGGTACACCCAAAGGGCTGCCGTAAAGTAACCTCGCGCATGCGCAATGTGTATCGTGAGGTCTGTCAATACACATCATCCGAGCTGGATATGACACGATTAGCGTCATACTGGCTAATCTGCCCATGTAGGGGGGCGAGGAAAATCCAGAAGGATTATCACGCCCATCCGGGCGTGAATACAAGCTGTAAAGGCGGCGAAAAGAAGCCACAGGGAATGCCCTGTGCGACTTCTTAGGAGAACAGAAGCTGCAGTTCTGGAGGTATCAAAAGCACTTTTTTAACTTTCAAGCTACACAATTAGGACACAAAAGGATAGGTAGAATAGTATAATAAAGTGCAGGGACAGGTATTGATAGGCTGGGGGGTGATTTTTAGAGGTCAGGTTCCCTTTAAGGCTGGCTTCACATTTGCGTTTGTGTCTACATGCTCATGGCATGCAGACACAAACGCACTCAAAAGCAGAGACACTTTGATGTGTCCGCAGCGGATAATGTCCGCCTGCGGACACATCACTGTGCAGCCCAGCAGCCAATCGGCATTGTCCGGGGGCGGGCCGGAGGCGGAGATCTGTGCCGGAGATCTCCTCCTCCCCGCCGCCGGTAAGCTCCGGGACATGTTGGCGGGGAGAAACAGCTGATTTGACAGCTGTTTGAATCTCCCGCGCCGACACCGAGAGGAGATGTCGGCGCGGGAAGATTCAAACAGCTGTCAAATCAGCTGTTTCTCCCCGCCGACATCGCTAGCAGAAAAGGGGAGAACGAGAGAGAAGAAGCTGGGCGTGAGGAGACAGGGAAGAGAGATCGCAAGAGACGGAGGATAATGAGAGAGAGAGAGAGATTCAAACAGCTGTCAAATCAGCTGTTTCTCCCCGCCGACATCGCTAGCTTGGAAAAGGGGAGAACGAGAGAGAAGAAGCTGGGCGTGAGGAGACAGGGAAGAGAGATCGCGAGAGACGGAGGATAATAAGCTGATACCACATCCGCTCGCCGCAATGTGTTTTGCTAATACGGTATCCCTCAGCTGCGCGTCACAGCACGGAGCCGACAGGAAGTGACGATGCGAGTGCACGTGACTGTCTGCCTCCGATGACGTGCGGGGACAAGAGCAGCCTTGCGTGCCCGCCCACTGAAAGATAATATCACGCCCTTCAGTGATGTCCTGCAAAGTAAGAGGGAGGGGTAGAAAAGCCAGTAATGCTTTAGAAGACACAGCCCACTAGTAGCTCAGCCCGAGGGAGACGCCCAGAAGTCGCCAGGCCTGTATTTTTACAAAGTGTATATTTCGGTTTGCAACAATCAATATTCTTAACAAAAGTATAGGTGGAACGGTCTAGGTAGGGTGCAGGGACATGTATTAAGTGCTTATAGTCGTCATCTGAGGTGGTTGGTTCCCTTTAACCACAACATTCCCTGCCTTTCAATAAATTCACCCTGTGTTATTTGCACCGCATCTTGTTTACCGTAATTCACTCTGCACCACGGTGGTCCCCCGGCCATCGCTTCATATGCAGGCCTATTGCATGGATGGCTGTGATGGGATCAGAGATGGGGATCATACTATGTTGGGAGCACCATCCTTTACAGTGGTAGTTAAGAGTAGATACAGTAGGGTCATAATACTGTGTGTGGAGAGAACTGTTGAGGAATTCACTGTGGTGGGCACTTTTGTTGGCATCATACTTCATGACTGCAATGAAAGGGGAATTTAGGGGCTACAATAGGTAGAAAATTACTTTGTAAGGGCAGGTAAGATGTGAGCTATGTTCTTATGTGACCCAGATAAATATTATTATTATTTATTTATTTTGGGGGTGGGTGGCCCAATTAGAAATTCTGCTATGGGACACAATGATTTCTATGAACACCACTCACTCTGATACAAGACTCTGATACATGACTGATACCTAACTCTAGTGGTACCTTTACACGCAGCCACAGGAAGGTAGAAACCGCCAGGCATCGGACACAATTGCGCCTGTTGCCATGAAAACACCTTGAAGTGGTGGCGTGTAATTCAGGACTTTCCTTCATGGGTCTTGCAGATACCTGAATTACACGCAGCCACTTCAAGGTGTTTTCATGGCAACAGGCACAATTGTGTCCGATGCCTGGCGGTTTCTACCTTCCTGTGGCTGCGTGTAAAGGTACCATAATACCTGACTCTGATACCTGACTCTGATAAATGATTCTGATGCATGATTCTGATATATGTGACTCTGATACATGATTCCGATACCTGACTCTGATACTTGATGTTGATACCTGACTTCTGTCACACATCGATATCAGAAGGTTTTTCAGACACCCCAAATACTTGAACCGTTCATCTCATAAGGCAAGAGGTAAACTTCTGACTTTTGAAGTAGAAGTAGAATTCCTGAGTTTAAGTCCTCAAAACAGTAAAATTAAACTTTGTTAATTATGCTGGCTGGCACACAAACTCAGAATGAAAATCAAAATGATTTGGGCACACACTGAGAGTTTGCACGTTTAACTTCATAGCCAAAATCACTTTTCAAAATCTCTTGAGCCTGTGGTAAGATGGTAAGGCTTCTGTCTATAGAATGGAGATGGTGGATTCAAAACCTGCATTTGGACATTTTCTTACATAGTTTTGGTTTACATAGAACATAGGGACATTTCTATGTACAATGTATCTCTATCAACCTATATGATCTGCCTGTAGAGTTAGAGGTTACAATGCAGTTTCAAGTACGGTATACAAAATTCTCCCTGTGAGATCAGTAGAATGTGTTGGTGAAAGGTTTAAGTCTTGCATTCAGTTGTAGAGGTTATGGTTTTAGATCTTGGGACACTCACAAAAATATAGAAAAAATGACATTTTTGTAATTAGAAAGAAAATTACATTTTTGACCTCTAGAATACAGGGACATAGAAATACCCTGCTACCGTATGTACAGATATACAGTTAGGGCCAGAAATATTTGGACAGTGACACAATTTTCGCGAGTTGGGCTCTGCATGCCACCACATTGGATTTGAAATGAAACCTCTACAACAGAATTCAAGTGCAGATTGTAACGTTTAATTTGAAGGGTTGAACAAAAATATCTGATAGAAAATGTAGGAATTGTACACATTTCTTTACAAACACTCCACATTTTAAGAGGTCAAAAGTAATTGGACAAATAAACATAACCCATACAAAATATTTTTATTTTCAATATTTTGTTGCGAATCCTTTGGAGGCAATCACTGCCTTAAGTCTGGAACCCATTGACATCACCAAACGCTGGGTTTCCTCCTTCTTAATGCTTTGCCAGGCCTTTACAGCCGCAGCCTTCAGGTCTTGCTTGTTTGTGGGTCTTTCCGTCTTAAGTCTGGATTTCAGCAAGTGAAATGCATGCTCAATTGGGTTAAGATCTGGTGATTGACTTGGCCATTGCAGAATGTTCCACTTTTTTGCACTCATGAACTCCTGGGTAGCTTTGGCTGTATGCTTGGGGTCATTGTCCATCTGTACTGAAGCGCCGTCCAATCAACTTTGCAGCATTTGGCTGAATCTGGGCTGAAAGTATATCCCGGTACACTTCAGAATTCATCCGGCTACTCTTGTCTGCTGTTATGTCATCAATAAACACAAGTGACCCAGTGCCATTGAAAGCCATGCATGCCCATGCCATCACGTTGCCTCCACCATGTTTTACAGAGGATGTGGTGTGCCTTGGATCATGTGCCGTTCCCTTTCTTCTCCAAACTTTTTTCTTCCCATCATTCTGGTACAGGTTGATTTTTGTCTCATCTGTCCATAGAATACTTTTCCAGAACTGAGCTGGCTTCTTGAGGTGTTTTTCAGCAAATTTAACTCTGGCCTGTCTATTTTTGGAATTGATGAATGGTTTGCATCTAGATGTGAACCCTTTGTATTTACTGTCATGGAATCTTCTCTTTACTGTTGACTTAGAGACAGATACACCTACTTCACTGAGAGTGTTCTGGACTTCAGTTGATGTTGTGAACGGGTTCTTCTTCACCAAATAAAGTATGCGGCGATCATCCACCACTGTTGTCATCCGTGGACGCCCAGGCCTTTTACAGTTCCCAAGCTCACCAGTCAATTCCTTTTTTCTCAGAATGTACCCAACTGTTGATTTTGCTACTCCAAGCATGTCTGCTATCTCTCTGATGGATTTTTTCTTTTTTTTCAGCCTCAGGATGTTCTGCTTCACCTCAATTGAGAGTTCCTTTGACCGCATGTTGTCTGGTCACAGCAACAGCTTCCAAATGCAAAACCACACACCTGGAATCCACCCCTGACCTTTTAACTACTTCATTGATTACAGGTTAACGAGGGAGACGCCTTCAGAGTTAATTGCAGCCCTTAGAGTCTATTGTCCAATTACTTTTGGTCCCTTGAAAAAGAGGAGGCTATGCATTACAGAGCTATGATTCCTAAACCCTTTCTCCGATTTGGATGTGGAAACTCTCATATTGCAGCTGGGAGTGTGCACTTTCAGCCCATATTATATATATAATTGTATTTCTGAACATGTTTTTGTAAACAGCTAAAATAACAAAACTTTTGTCACTGTCCAAATATTTCTGGCCCTAACTGTATCTCTATGTACCTGTATCATCTGTTTCTGGGTTCACTACCTGCAATATAGCCCTAGTATGCCCAATCTTCCTAATTTAACCAGTGTGTGCTGTGGTGCAGCGGTTGACTGCCCCACAGGTGTTGGAGGTGGGACTTGCGGTTCCAGGGCTCTGGTACGGCATTAGGCCAATTTCACACATCCGTGTCACCACGTACGTGTGAAGCGAGGCCATTTGGGGGCGGGGCGTGCACACGTGTCACAGGCATGTGACACAATGTGTGCAGTCTGTGTGCTATCCGTGGGGCCGTGGATAGCACACGGACAGCCTGTCACCCGCATACTTACCTCGCTCCAGCACCGCTGATCCTCTCTCTTCTGGTGCCCTCTTGGGCTCAGTGAAGTGAATATTCATGAGCCCTAATGAGCGGCACCGGAAGTGAGAGGAGCAGACACTGCTGGAGCGAGGTGAGTATAAAATACTTTATTTGCAGGCTTTTTTGTTTTGTCCGTGGTCCGTGCACACAGATGTCACAGTGTGAACATTTGTGTGCAGGACGTTTAGACAAAAAAGCAGTACGTGGCTCCGCAAAAAAATGGACAAGTCACCATGTGGCCCACACGAACACGCATGTGCTCCACACGGAGACACGGTCCGTGCGGAAACACGGACGTGTGCATGGGTCCATAGGGGATTGTATGACCCCGTATGTCCGTGCCTCCGGCATGTGTCTGCATGGACCGCACACGTGCCGGAGGCACGGATGTGTGAAACCAGCCTTAGATGTGTTGGGGCTGCAGGTTGGAAGCCAGGGGAGTGGCTGTCTAACCTGGATCCTCCTGTGGGTGTGATAGAACACAGATACGCAGACTCCCTCTCAGTCACATGGGCTGTGAGGTCATGAAAGGTCATTGACACAGTAGAGGAGAGAGCCTGGGGAAGAAGGGTGGTGTTTTCCCAGCAGTCGTGATAGCTGAGGAAGCCTTAGTGAGCCTGGACCACCCTGGACTCAGGAAGCTTGGCCCCGGTCTGAGCCCGGACCGGACCAGAGTCGGTGAATCTGCAGAGGAGGCATCTCCCCAGCTAAGACTGTAGCCAGCGATCCCTTTGATGGACTAAAGGTCAGTGATTGCTGTTATGGACTAACCAGGTGTTGTCCCGGTCGGTGGGGACAGCCTGGTATAGTGTACCTGTCCTGTCCATGGATGCCCTGTATACCGTATGCGGTTTATGAGGATTGATAATAAAGCATTGGACTTTGTTTTACTTTGAGACCCGGTTGTTTGCACAGTTTTCTGCGGCCAAGCAGTTCTCTAGGACGTTTCATGAGCCTTATGAGCGGCCAAGCAGTCCCCTAGGCGTGCATCGCCACAGTGCTTATAGCACATTGGTAGGTGTAAATATGTCGGTAATCATCCACAGAACGGGTGATTCATAATTCATCTTGTGATTAGATTGTTTATGTAGGGACAAAGATCATTCTCCGCAGATCATCGACTAGTGTATACAGGATGTACCGTACATGATGTACAGGATGTACATGATACTGCATGGGGACAGAACATGTGTATACGCAAGCATACAGTCAGGGGCGTAACTACAACAGGTGCAGGGGCTGCGATAGCACCCGGACCCTGGAGCCTAGGGGGGCCCCAAAAGTCCATTTGGCCTATTGAAAAAGACTATTGCTGTTAAAGATTTGCAATGATTGGGGGTCCCGTTGGAGCTTTCGCATCGGGGCCCATGAGCTTCAAGTTATGCCACTGCATACCATCAACATCATGCCTAATTGGCCTCTGTAAAGAAGATAATAAACAACTTTTGTACATACAGTCTGAAATTGGCTCAGTACATGATGGTACATTATGATGGCATTTGGGACCCCATTATCAATTTTTTTCCTAGGGCCATACTTGTTCTTGCCCCCTCCCACACAGTATAAGGCTGGAGTCACACTGGTGTATGACACGTGCATAGATCACATTGCACTGCGAGGACCGGATGGCAATATGCATCTGTCACTCTCAGGTCAAGAGAGCCACAAGCCAGTACGATCCTCGCACACATCATACGACCGTGTGACTCCAGTCTAATACCCACATAGCACATTTTCCAACACACAGTTCATGCTTCTATAGAGCATGATGGCCCTACAGTGCTCCTAACATATATTGCATTGACCCCAATCTCCACATTGGAGAAATGTTTCTTTGCATTTTTTAAACCCCTTATGGCCACTTTACACGCGGCTACAATTCTAGCTTATCCACAGGTAACTTACTGGTTGCAGTGAAATCATGGAGACATTATTCCATTTGTACACAGCAACAAGATAGAACCATGATTTCACTGCAACCAGTAAGTTACCTGTGGATAAGCTAGAAATGTAGCCGCGTGTAAAGTGGCCATTACTGAAGCAGCAAAATTCAGTTTTTATGTTTTCATTGTTTCCTCCCCATCTTCTGAGAGCCATAACTTGTATATTTTTCTGTGACCACTTGTTTCTTGTGGGATGAGTTCTACTTTTGAATAACCATTCTTAAATTACACCTCTCAGGGAATTTATCTAGGGGATTAGTAAGCACTTTTAACCCTCAGGTGATTCACAGAATTGTATAACATTGGGCTGTGAACATGAAAAATTTCCATTTTTTTCCACTAAAATGTTGTTTTGGCCCAAAAGTTCTCATTTAAAAAATGGTGCTAGGGGAAATGGACCATACAATATGTTACACAATTTCTCCCATTTATGCCAAAACCCTATATGTGGTCAAAAACTACTTTTGAGGCAAAGGTCACAAGGCAAGAAGCGCCATATTGGAGTTCAAATTTAGTTGGAATAGTATTGGTGTTCCATGCTACTCTAGCAGATCCCCTGACCGGCCAGAAAAGCAGATCCCTATAGGTGACCTCATTTTACAAACTGCACCCCTCAGTGAATTAATCCAGAAGTGCAGCAAGCATACTGACAGCATAGATGTATCTCTGAATTTTATACCAGTGAAAAAAGAATAATTACATTTTTTTGCTAATATGTTCTTTTAGCCCCAAGTTTAATTTTTTTTTATGAGGGCTAGTAAGAAGAAAAATGGAATGTGTGTTGTGTAAATTTTCCTGAGTGCGCCAATACCCTCCATGTAATGGAACAGTATTTTTGAGGTGCAGTACAAAACTGAGAAGGGAAGAAGCGCCATATTGAACTACACATGGAGCCAGGGCCGGCGTTAGGGGGGGGGGGCAGACTGGGCAGTTGCCTAGTGCCCCCACTCTCTTAGGGGCACCCAAAGGAGCTGAACTGAAAATAGCAATAAAACAGTGAAAAAAATGTAAAAAATACACATATTTGGTATCGCTGCGTTCGTAAGAATCTAAGCTATCAATATATGAAGTAAATTAATCCAATTGGTAAATGGCGTAATGGGAAAAAAATAAAAACGCCAGAATTATGTTTTTTAGGCCACCACGTTGTTACAATAAAATGCAATAAAAGGCGATCAAAATGTTGTATCTGACTCAAAATGGTATCAGTAAAAATGTCAGCTCAGGGCACATAAAGTAAGCCCTCACATATCTATGTATCTTCAAAAATTAAAACATCATGGGTCTCGGAAAATAAAAAAAAATATTTTTTTCTTTTACAAATTTCTGTTTTTTTTTTTATGATTGAAATAAAAATGATGTTCAGTATGTTCTTATTCTGACCTAGATAACCAACTTATGAAGTCACTCTTACCATATAACTACGGCCTGTTCCACATCTAAGGTTGGTGTGCGTTTTGCTAAATTTGCCTTTCTAGCCGTTTTTACCGCTAAAAACGCATTAAAAACGCTAGCGTTTTTCCCCCCATTGATTTCAATGGGAACGCATGTAAAAACGCATGCAAAACGCATGTGCGTTTTCAAAAACGCAAAACGCATGCATTTTTGCGAACGCAGCACAAAACGTCTTCCCCGATGTTTTGGGCAGCGTTTGCAAAAACGCATGCGTTTTCTGTTTTTGAAAACGCACATGCGTTTTTACATGCGTTTTTGCATGTGTTTCCATTAAAATCAATGGGAACAAAAACGCATGCGTTTTGATGCGTTTTTGCGGTAAAAACGCATGGAAATGCAAATTGAGCAAAATGCAGCAAAGCGTTAGATGTGAAAGTGGCCTGAGCATTTAGGGCCCACTTTAAACTTTTGCCTAGGGCCCCACTTTGCCTAAAACCGGCCCTGCATGGAGCTGGAATGGTTTTAGGGGGCAAAAGCCCCTGAGGTGCCAAGATAGCAAAAAAAAACCACAAGTGACCCCATTTTACAAACTGCTTCCCTCAATTAATTCATCCAGGGCTACAGGGGGCATATTGACATCACAGATGAGCCACCAAATGTTATACAATTGGGCGATGAAGAAAAAATAATTACATTTTTAGCAGTAAAATGTTGTTTTAACCCCAAATTTCCAATTTTCACAACGGGAATGAATAAAATAGGCCCCATCAATTTTCCACAATCTCTCCTGAATGTGAAAATACCCCTCGTGATTAGAGCTCGAGAGGAAAGGAGCGCCATTTGACTTTTTGGGCACATTTTTTAATTGTTTTCTATTCTGCTTTTTATGAGGTAGGACCAAGAAGAGACCGCTATTCAG
Source organism: Allobates femoralis (assembly GCA_033576535.1). Taxonomy (NCBI): domain Eukaryota; kingdom Metazoa; phylum Chordata; class Amphibia; order Anura; family Aromobatidae; genus Allobates; species Allobates femoralis. The sequence continues at coordinate 53,561,901 of JARQOC010000008.1, read as the reverse complement.
GAATTGTTTTCTTAACATCATTCACCGTGTCATAAAACTGATAAGACAGCTCTAGTCATCTAGTCACTCTGAATACAACGATAGCACCTTCATATTGTTTTTTATGTTTTGCTGCTTTTACACAATAAAAAAAATATGTTTTTGCATTACTGTATTTTGAAAGTTATAGATTTTTTATTTTTCACTCACAGTGCTGCATTGTGGCTTGCGTTTTGTGGGACAAAATGGCGTTTTCAGCAATACCATTTTTATTTACATATGACTTTTTAATCACGTTTTATTCATTTTTTTGTCAGCTACATTATAAAAAGACATACAGTAAATATACATACTTATTGGTATCATATTTAAGTTCTTTATTTTCAGTTTTTTTAAAATATTTTTACAATTATTACTTTTCTACTTAATCCCTATATGGGACATTTACCCCTTTACGTCCTAGGATGTATAGGTACGTCATAGGTCGCCTCCCTCCCTTTGATTCGAGTCCACACGCTGAGCTCACATCATTCCCTACACAAGGTGGCTGATCTGGTCAGCCAACATGTGCAGCTAACAAATGCGGGTCTATCGTCATTGGTGACCCTGTGACGCGATTAATGTGTTACCATTACAGCAAGGGGTAAGGTTAAGACCCCTGTCGCTGTCATGAGTCACTTTCTGTGGATGGCCACTGAGCGCTTGCGTTCATGGGAGATGATCTTTTCTGCAGTGCAGAGATGTGAATCATTGCGGCTCTGTACTGCGGTAGCAATTGGACACTACAGTGTTGAGGCACCCTAAGGGGACAAGTAAAATAAAGTAAAAATGGGGAAAAAAAAGTTTTTAAAAATATGAAAAATTTTTTTTAAATAAAAACGTTTAAATCACCCCCTTTTTGCCTCATTGAAAATAAAACTATTAAAAAAACCAAACACATATTTGGTATCGCCGCATTCAGAAATGCCCAATGTATCAAAATATAAAATCAATTAATCTCATGTTAAACTGTGTAATGGAGAAAAACAGGCAAAACGCCAAAATAACACTGTTTTGGTCGCTGCAACATTGCTATAAAATGTCATAACAGGTGATCAAAACAGTGCATCCACCCAAAAATGGTATCATTAAAAACTTCAGCTCAAGCCACAAAAAAATAAGCTCTTAAGCAGTCCCAAATCCCAAAAAATGAGAACACTATGGGGGTGCGGAAAGTGGGGACAGAAGTGCAATTCTTTTTCTTCAGAATTTTTATTCACCACTTAGATACCAGTAAAAGTATACATGTTTGGTATCTATGAACTCGTACCGACTCGTGGCATCAAACCGTCATGTCAGTGTTACCATATAGTGAACATGGCGAATAAAAACCTAAGAAACAAACGTGTAATTGCACATTTTTTTGCAATTTCACTACATTTGAAACTTTTTTCCCATTTTCCCAAACACTATATGGTAAAATTAAGGATGTTATTCAAAAGTACAACTCATCCAGCAATAAACAAGCCCTTATATGTCTATATTGATGGAAAAATAAAAAAAAGTTATGACTCTTGGAAGAAGCAGTATGCAGAAAAAAGTAGCCACCGTTACAAGCATCCAGAAATAAAGGTGGGTGATTGGGTTCTGGTGAAGAGACTGAGACCTAGCGACAAGTTTGCATCGCCATACTATCCCGAGCCCTTTCAGGCCACACAGATCAGAGGCACCATGATTACTGCTAAAAACCAAAATCATCAGGTCACTAGAAATGTGTCCCATTTTAAAAAACTTCGTGGCTACGTCCCAGAGACGACGCATGCAGAGGAAGTGGATAGCGACGACATACTGCCAGAGACAATTACCTCAGCTGCTCCCATAGGAGATACCTCAGAAGACCCCCCAAGTTTATCTGGAAATGAGATGTCTCGACGGTATCCTGGGAGAACAAATTGAGGGCCACCAGTCCACCTTGCGGACTATATTCTGCAGTAGAGAAAAAAAAAAAACTTTTCTACAACGCGAACTTTTGAACGGTTAACTATTTACTTTGTTTTTTTTGTAAGATGATAAGAGATGTAATGTTGTTATATCTTCTGTAGTTTGCTTGTGTCTCCCCTGTTTGTTTTCTGCCTAGTAACCGTGATGTAAGATAGAGGAGGAGCTGTGGCAGGAGAAGGGGGAGCTGGGAAAGGGAAGAGATTCATTAAAGTATGGCCGCTCGACTGAGCAGTTCAGCATATCTGTGTGTGCTTCTGGATCTATCGTCATCTGCACTACAACACTACAAAATGGAAAACCAAAAACTGAAAATTGACAGGTGGTAAAGGGAATCTGTCAGCGGATTTTTGCTATGTAATCTGAAGATGGCATGTTGTAAGGGTTAAGGCCGGCTTCACACCACAGTAGAATCAGGTCCGGGGCTGTCCGGTGTAAACCTGACAGCCCCGGACCAGATTTTGCAGTAATGCAGCCCTATGGTTCCAGATGGAGCCGGATGGCAGCTATCTGCCATCCGATTTCCATCTGTCCGGGAGGATCCAGATGAATTCAGATTTTCCTCCCAGAAACAAAAACGTTGCTTGCAACTTTTTTGTGCCCGGGGCGAAAATTCTGCCCAAATCGGATCTTCCCGGATCCTCCTGGATCCGTGGCGATCTGGCGCTCCCTAACATGGGAGTCTATGGCGCCGGATTGCCCAGATCCGGGAGCGAGCGCTGCTAAACTTCAGCACCACCGGCTGTCCCCTACTGTGATTTCAGGACCGTGGCTAGCTGCCCGCTAGCCGCGATCTTGAAATTGCAGCAGCTACGGCTGCTATCAGCGGCATCCGGCTGCAAACCAGTTCTGTTTGTAAATCAGGTCCGGGGCTGTCCGATTCAAATCGCATTCACATTTACATTCACCTGATCTCACTGCAGTGTGAAGCCGGCCTAACACAGATTTTAGCTATACTTATCATACTGTGTTGCTGTTTACCTTCGATGTTTGTTTTAGCATCAGAAGCTTATAATTTCTATGACTACCTGGCACGCCCCCTGCTGCATTAGCAGCTCACTGTCTATAGACCTTTTTATACACTACCTGGTGTGGGTGAGGGCAGCTCTCCCAGCTCAATTACATGGCTAACTCTAATATCTTTGCTTTGTATCAGAACAGCCGCACCCAGTAATCTAAGTGACACATCATTGGATTCAGGGCCTCTTTTTTTTCTTTTCTTACAAATCCACATTTCATTCACTAGTTTAGTATTGCCATAATTGCACTGGCCACCATGAAGAATGATGAAGGTTAGTCAATGGCAGCATTTTTTTTGTTTTTGTTATTTTTTTGTGCAATTTCATCACACTTGCAATGTGGTAAAATGTACGATGTCATACAAAACTGCTACTTGTCTTGCAAATAAACCAAGCCCTTGTACGGCTATATCAACCGAATATTAAAATAAGTTATGGCTCTTGTAAGTAGGAGGAAAAAACAAAAGTCCAAAGTCAAAAGATCACCTTGTTGTTTTCTACCTGCCTCCTCACTTCTCCGGGAGCTGTCAATCAAAAAGAGGTAGACACAGACATTGATTCCTGTTATTGGACTGCTTGCTGTAGTTTTGATAAAATCACCGATTTATCAGCAGGAGATTATCACTGGAGGACTAGCAAACCTGCTGCGATGTAGCCCTCCTTATTTTTGAGCACTGTGTAACCTCCACCCAACACTGGTTGGCAATTTTCTACCTACATAGAGTGTACTCAGACAGCTGTCAATCAGTGGTGTGGCCACAGTTACACAGAGCGCAGCATCCAGAGAACTGTGGCAGATAAGACTGTGATATTATTGGCAATGCAGCAAGCATTAGTGATACATCACTAGAATCAGAGTTTCTGCCTGTACAGTGTGCTGCGCTCAGATAGAATAGCAAAAACCTGCTCTTGAAAGAACTGTTGTTAAAGTGGTGGGAGTGTAGACTGCTCTGCCTGCTGCGCAACTACTGTTTGAGGAATCTATAAATGAAATTTGGATCCTCCATGGTCTTGGTTCTCGGGTATTGGTCTGAAGCAGCACACATTTCACCCTATACATGTCAAACATTTAAAGGGAATCTGTAAGCAGGGTTTTGCCAACTCATCTGACAGCAAAGAAACCCTGAATCCAATGATGTATCACATAGATTACTGGCTTCAGCCGTTTTGACACAACCAAAGAATTTAATTTTAACAACACAACAGAGCTGGGAGAGCTGCCCCCGCCCATGACAGTGATGTGTCAATCATAGCAGGGTGTCAGACTGTGCACATGACTTGAATCCTGTAATGATACTCACCAGGTGATAAAGCCTTTAGTTTAAGTAAACAATAGCTCACAAACTGATAAGAGAGGCAAAGTTGCTTATTCCTTTTTGACCCTTACAGCATGCTGTCCTCAGCTTACATAGCAAAAACCTGCTGACAGACTCCTTTTAAATCCAGCCCTGTCAATGGATATGTCTCACCACAAAGTGCCACAGCCACCTACAAGCAGTGTTTTTCATATTCACTGGAATTCAAGCTCCTGGTGCTCTGAGGGGCCATATAGCATATGTGATACAGTGTGTACATTAGAGAAACGTTATATATTACTACAATAAGTGTCCTCAGACTTGGGGTCCGCGCCTCCTTCACAACTGAAGTGAGATTTTTTTATGAACATAGTGTTAATCGGTATAACAGATGTTTTACATCTCGCAGCACTAAGCATCTGGACGGCAGCTGGGCGCTGACACTATTTACCATCCAAGTAGCTCAGAATACAACAGTTCTCATCACTCCGAGGATGTTGGAGCATTAAACTAAGCAACATGTTTAGGCTCATGGTAGAGAGAAGTAAACAGAAATTGGACCACCTCCATGTAGTGACTTAATCAGCATTAGAGGGAGCCAGGGCAATAGCCTGGGACATGATAATATTATTACAGTGACCATAGATAGATAGATAGACAGATGGATACATAGATGATGGATAGGCAGATGGATTGATAGATGATAGATCAGTAGACAGATACTGTAAATGATAATCTAATATATAAAGCTGAGTGTATGTATGTATGTGTATGTCCAATAAAGGAATTGCGCTGTTGAATCTACAATCACCAACTTTTGCACACACACCCCATTTGACTCAGGGAACGTCTATCACTATGTTTTAGGGAGAAATTTTAACCCTGCGCCTTACAGTCAGTCACGAAAAAAAGGACTATTGACGATTTGTGCATAGCTCTGCCCCTTCATAGTCACGCCGCTAATTACTTTGAGACTTTTATCTGCACTATAAACATTCTATTTTGCTATAACATAGAAGAGTTAGTTACTATTGTGGCACCCCTGCGGGGGATTGCCACAGGACCCACCGGTGCAGGGAGGGATGTACACCTTGGCACACACGGCACACAACACCTTCCACCCCAGGCCTGAAGGGGGAGCTCCACTGGCTGTCCTTAAGCCAGATCCCCTAGAACAGTGATGGCAAACTCCAGGCCTCGAGTGCCGCACACAGTCCAGGTTTTCAGGATTTCCTTAGAGTTTGACAGTTGGTAATTTGATTGCCAACTGTCAAATGCAATGAAATCCTGAAAACCTGGACTGTGTGCGGCACTCGAGGCTGGAGTTCGCCATCACTGCCCTAGAAGGACCCAGGCCTGAGGGAAGGAGTCAGTTAGTTCCAGCTAGGCAGTACAGAAGAAGGACTGGAAAGAGCTGGTTGCTGGGACCAAGTTAGGCCCAGAACCAGGGAAGCCTGACCCAGCTGTACAGCGCCCTACAGAGAAGGACAGAGGCCAGTGGGAGAGGTAGGAGAACGGAAGAAGGGAACTTAGTTATGATTCCTTTAGCCCGCCAGGACATCGGAGTCAGAAGCTTCTATTAATTCAGTGGTAGCAGAGAAAGCCCGGACAGATCAGGAGGATTTAGTCTCCCTGGAGCTCAGGAAAACCTATACCCCAAGCTTGACCAAGCATAGGACCAGGGACCCAAGAGGAAGATAGGGATCCCCCACAGAAAGGTCCTCACTGTCGGTTGTGGAGTAGCATCCTGAGAGAGGAAGAGACAGAGCGGCAGGTTCAGCTCCAGGCAGAACTTACCCCAATTACCGCACACACTAATAGATGAGGCCTCACAAATCTCCAAGGTGGACGTTCCAAACTGCACCAATAACCTGGTTACCCTCCTGGATCGTGCCTGTTACCGGACATCAGTAAAAAGGTACCAAAACAGAGACTATTGTGTGTGTGTGTGTGCCAGCTTCACCGCCGCCTGCAGCGTTCACAGCAGAACCGCTATTACTACTCCCCTCATCCACCCCGCTGCCCTGAGGTAAAGCTCCACCTGTGGGGAGCTGTACTACCAAAGCTGCATTTCCTTCACCTCAGCAGCCAGCCGCAGTGGTAGTAACCCTATTACCAGGTGCCACAGGTAGCATCACATTACAATTTCCCCATCATCATCACCCCACCTGCCATTGAGGGTCCAGGGCACGGAAACGGGAACTGACCAGCCGTGATCCCCACTGAAGTAACCATCTGTCCTGGTATCTGAGTACCCCCTACCCTGTCGACCGACTCACTATGCCCGACCAACGCTGGCAATGAGGCGATGTGTACACACCTTGGAGGACATAGACACTCTGGCAGGTTATTAGTTAACATTTTAGCTGAAGATTCTGCAGGACCTGTGTGATGTCACGGTCATGTGGCAAAAAATAGGCGGAGCATAATGATTTTGCTTGCTTTGCTCCGTCCACTATAGTCACATGATCATGACATCACACAGGTTTTTTAGTGCACACAGGGATGCTTAGACTAGTATGATGAAGCTACAGGTACAGACAGTGACAGCTGGGAGGCATAAAGTAGCTGACAGGTTTGCTGCATGCTCCTGCTGTATACAGGGGGCTCTGTGCAGCAGGTTGTTAAAAGAAAAGGAAAGAGATGTCTTAGTCGATTTGGGGTTTGTGTGGCTGCTGCTTCATTGAGAGTCGTGTCCTAGTGTGCGCCATTTTCTGCTATCATTACTTGGGTAATCATTTAGTTAAAGGGATCCTGTCACCTCATGAACGTCTCCTAAGCTAGCAAAACATGTCCCTGCAGCATCCTATCACTAATCTCACACTCCTTTTGTCTTCTAAAAGCATCCTGTGAAAGTGGAGAAAAACGTTTTAATACTTACTCATTAGTGATTATAATTAGCAGGGGCTATATTCTTTAGTCACCAGGGCATGTTGTTTTGCAGCTCCAGGATCCACCCTGTCTCTGTGTGTTCTGCTGTGATGTGCAGGCATTGCCCTCCCCCTCTCTATCACTCACAGAATGCAAATCATTAGTCCTGCCTTCAGCTGCACATCACAGCTGCACAGACAGAGAGAGGGTGGATCCTGGAGCCTGCAAAACAGCCCGCCCTGGTGACTAAAGAGTATAGCCCCTGCTAATTATAATCACTAATGAGTAAGTATTAAAACGTTTTTATGCACTTTCACAGGATGCTTTTAGGAGACAAAAGGAGTGTGAGATTAGTGATAGGATGCTGCAGGGACATTTTTTGCTAGCTTAGGAGGTGTTTTGTAGGTGACAGGATCCCTTTAATTTGTCTGCAAATCTGTAGTGTTGAATATATGATATGAAAATGGTTTTATGTGCAAAATAAGCATTGTATTTTGGTATAACTAACCACAGTTACTTACTATGCCTGAGCAACGCCAGGTTCTTCAGCTGTTAGATATATATAGAGATAGATTAATTGATAGAGAGATAATAGATGAATAAATAGATGGCTAGATAGATAGCTAATAGATGATAGATAAATATACCCTGATGGGGGAAGAAGCGAGCGCAGTGGAATAGCAGTGCGGTATGTGAGTGCAAGCCATAAACTTTGAGAAAGTGAACTGTGATATGCCATAGATTTCCATAGCCCCCACCCTGTATCTGCCCCCATTCATTGTTCTTATAGCCTCCACCCTGGATCAGCTCCATCCATTGTTCCTAGAATCCTACACATCCCTATTACCTATTGTACACTTGCTTTGGTAACACTTAATGTACCGTCACACGCCGCAATCTTGCCTGGAGATCATAAAGGCGATATGTCGCCTGGAGCAATCGCCGTGAAATTGCCTCACGGTTGCGGTGTGGATTTGGGAATTTTGCGGTGATAAATCGCCCCTTGGCCTTCGCCTGATTCCTGAACAGTGCTCAGCAATCAGACGCAATCATTAAGGTGATATTTACGTGTTGTGGCGTGTGATAGGGCGATAGTGATGGAAAGAGCGTTGCCTATGATTTTCCCTAGGCGTGCCTCAGCGTGCTGTAGTCCGCCCCCATCTGAAATGATTGGTGTGGGCTACTGTGTTCCCATTGGCTGTCAGTTGACACCGCGCCATATTTGAAGAGCTGTCCGTCCAGCACCACACACATTTGTGCTACACAACCGTACACAAACACAGTTGCAATTACGCGCGCCATAGAAGAGCGCAAGCTATGTCATCTGCGTGTATTAAGCTGCGCTGTGTCGACTATAGTGCCACATGCCATGCTCTGACAAAAACCGCCAAGTGCAGCAGCTTGATCCGGAAATACCCGAGGTGTTCCACTCCCTGCCTGCGAGCCGACTACGTACTTTTGTTTTTCAGAGACTGGCAGCGATTCACTAGGGGAAGCGAGAATGAGTGCCCCGGACACAGACAATGCAGCGGTTCCTCAAGTAAACCAGCCCATCGATGCAAACAGGCCCCAAAATGTACAATTCCCCCCCCTCCTGGACCTGCAGTCACCGATTCAACTGGCGGTTTAATGCCAGCACCTCACCAGTAGCCCCGATAATGCCGATCTCACTGCCATTTGTCCCTAATGCAGCCTGGTTGCCCAAGTGTGACGGCAAGCCAGGCACCCTGGACGCATTTAAGAGAAAGATTTGTAATGTGTTGGACTTGTATGCGATGACCGGTAAGCAGAGAGCATCGGTAGTGATGGGACAGTTAACAGGTGCAGCAGAGCTGGAAACCCAAAACTGGTCAGAAGAAGATCAGGGGTCTATTGTCCAAATCTTTGAAAAGTTGAAGAAAGTCTTTGAGCATCATACTGAGACTGAACTTAGAATGTTGCTTTACCATTGCAAACAGGGGGCACAAGAAAGTGTCCTAGATTACTCCTTACGCCTGCAGGAGGCGCTGAGAATCCTTAAACAAGTTGATCCAATTGGTATACTGATGAAAAAAAATGCTTATTGAACAGTTCATAAGGGGGCTCAGGTTACCAGATGACAGCAAGCAAGCATGCTGGTGGGCTCTTGAAAGCCCTGATCCAAAGTTTGCTACCATGAAAGAACTGTCCATTGAGGGGCTGCAGCTCCCAGCAGTACCAGACTTAGACCCACAGCCGCGATGGGTTAAAACCCCCTCTTTGCCAAAAGCACCCTCCTTATCCCCTGCAGCAGAGAACAGCATTCAGGCTGTAACCCCTGACCGGTTTGATAGCCTGTGCTCCGAGGTGCGCCAGCTAAGCAAAGAGATGGCCAAGCTCCGAGGTTCTTGGCAACCCAAGACAGAGACACAGCCACAAGTAAAGATGCAGCTCACTGACAGCCCCGAGGACGTTCCATGGATGAGGAAAAGGACACTGCCGTTTGAGGGAGGACCACAGACCGCTACAGCTCCAGTGGACAGCCCATCTGCCGCAAGTGCAACAAGGAAGGGCACATCTACCGGTTCTGCCTTTTAAAAGAGCAACCCCTGGGACCCGGGGCCCAACTCCAGGAGTAGACTGTCCAGGCCCATCCAATTGGCTGCGCATGTAAGTGGGAGATCGTCCATACCTATCAGTCATCAAAGAAAGCATCGCTACCACTGCTTTGGTAGACACTGGATCCCAGGTGATCACCATCCTGAGTATCCTAAAACGGTTCTCGTCTGAACTCGAACTTGACCCTCCAAACCCTGACTTGAATATTATTGCTACCAATGAGTTGCCTGTCAATATAGAGGGGCATCGGGAGGTGATGGTGAAGGTGGGGAGGGTGGAATTAAAGAATCAAGGACTCATTGTGGTTGAGGATAAACCAAATGAAAGGGATCCACATGTGATACTTGGTACAAATGTCATGGTTAATTGTCTAGATGAAGTGCTGTTTTTACTTCAACAGAGTGCAGATACTGCTACTCCAGGAGAGAGGAAGGTTCTTCAGAAGGAGATCTAAGCCCTCATGTACCAGCAACAGGTAACACTTTCAAGTGGTGAAATTGGTAGCGTATGTGTAACAGACCCAATTCCTATTGTAGTGCCACCAAGAAGTGAAATGATGATTTGGTGTCGGGCAGCAGTAGGCCTCAGAGGGCAGGACTACCAGGCAGTAGTGGAGCCAGTGATGTCTGACAGTAGTCCTATGCTCCTGACAGCCAGGAGGGTGGTTGATGTACGCAAAGGAAGGGTTGATGTGCCCATGTAGGAAGTGACAACACACCTTCTCATCAGAAACACAGAGTTTATCGGGGAGTTCAAGAGTATGAACAAGTGTTTAGTAAGCATCCACTTGATTTTGGGAGGATTAAAGGGGTACACCATCATATACCCACAGGAAACCATCCACTCATTAAAGAAAGATACAGGCCTATACCACCAGCACACTAACAGAAAGCAAAAGAAATGCTACAGGACATCAAGAACGCAGGGGTTTTCAGAGATAGTTGTAATCCCTAGGCAGCACCACTGGTCCTGGTTAGAAAGAAATACGGTAGTGTGAGAATGTGTGTAGATTATAGGCAAATCAATAAAGTAACACACAAGGATGCGTACCCGTTACCCCGTATAGAAGAGTCACTTGCTGCATTAAAGTCTGCCAATTACTTCTCAACCTTAGATCTTACTAGTGGGTACTGGCAGGTCTCTGTTGCAGAAGAAAACCGTGAGAAGATAGCCTTCACAACACCAATGGTGTTATGTGAGTTCAACAGCATGCCATTCGGGTTATGCAACGCACCAGGAACATTCCAGAGGCTGATGGAGTGTTGCCTAGGCCACAGAAACTTTGAGACCGTACTTCTATACCTGAGTGATGTCAAAGTGTACTCCAAAACCTATGAAGACCACTTGCAACACTTGAGTGAAGTGTTTGAATCATTGTCCAAGTACGGCATGAAGTTGAAGTCTTCAAAATGTCACCTGTTGAAACCCAAAGTCCCTTGGGCATGTGGTTAGTGCAGAAGGCATAGCACCAGACCCGGACAAGGTCACAGTCACCAAGGACTGGCCAGCACCAACTAACTTCAGGGATGTACGCCAATTCTTAGAATTGGTCGGGTACTACAGGAGGTTCATCAAGGGCTACACGAAGATAACAGCGCCCATGCAAGATCTCCTAGTAGGACAATCCAAGAAGGGCAAGATCAGAGGTCCTCCATTCCAGTGGGGGCAAGAACAAGAAGAGTCCAGCAGCTGAAAGATGCCCTGACTGGAGAAGAGATCCTTGCCTACCCCGATTACAGTCTGCCGTTCCTGTTATACACCAATGCCAGCAACGAGGGCTTAGGAGCTGTCTTGGCACACAGACAGAAAGGCAAAGAGAGGGTTATAGCCTATGCCAGCAGGAAGCTCTGCCCAACAGAGAGGAATCCAGAGAATTACAGCTCTTTCAAGCTGGAGTTCCTAGCCTTAGTTTGGGCAATCACAGAACGATTCAAGCATTACTTGGCATCCTCAAAGTTCACAGCTTTCACAGATAACAACCCTCTAACCCATTTAGAGACTGCAAAGCTGGGGGCCATGGAGCAGCTTTGGATGGCCAGATCATCCAACTACGACTTAACCGTCAAGTACCGGGCAGGCCATAAGAACGGCAACGCTGATGCCCTATCCAGAATGCCTAATCTACCAGATGTGGGAGAAGATGTGGATGAGCCAGAAGAGGTAGAGTTACCAGTCTTCCACAGTACAAGTGCATCCTCATGTCATCAGGCAAGTCAAAGATGTCAGGAAACAACAGTGAACCCGTTATCTAACCAAAGCTGGAAAGAGACACAGGACAGTGACTCAGCTGTTAGCTTAGTCAAAGAGCTGATAACCAAAGAACACTCCTGCCTGAGTCCAGAAGCTCCACAAGAAGCCAAGCGCCTATAGAAGGAGAAGGGGAAATTGTTTGTTTATCAAGGTAAACTGTGCAGACATCACCTTAATTCCAGAACTCGTGAACTGATCTGGCAAATCGTGTTCCCAAAAGGAGATGTACAGATGGTACTAGAAGCTTATAACAATGATGCTGGACACTTTGGTTGGAAGAAACTGGAGATGTTGCTGAAAGACCGCTTCTACTGGGTCGGCATGAGAGGCTCCATTGAAAGATGGTGTAGAATCTGTGGACCGTGTCACCTGAGAAGAAAAGATCAACAAAGCCAGAAAGCTCCTTTACAGCCAATCATCACCAAGAAGTCTCTAGAGATTGTTGCTCTGGATCATGTGAAGCTGACACCCATCAAAACAGGGTATACCTACGCTCTTACCATAGTTGACCACTACTCTAGATTCTTAGTAGTAGCACCAGTCAAGGACTTAAATACAGAAGTAGTAGCCAAGACGTTCCAGACCTATTTCTGTAGACCCCATGGGTACCCAGACCAGGTACTAACAGATCAAGGTTCTGCATTTGAATGACAACAGTTCCAAGAATTCCTAGGCCTGTATGGTTGTAAGAAGATCAGAACTACACCGTATCATCCACAGACAAATGGTCTTTGTGAGAAAATGAACAACATTGTCATCGATATGTTGAAGACCTTACCACTTGAAGAAAGAAATCAGTGGCCAGAAAAACTACCTGATTTAGTAGACATCTACAACCATATACCTGTAAGGTACTTTTACACGCGGCTACATTTCTAGGGTGGCTACAGGTAACTTACTGGTTGCAGTGAAATCATGGAGACAAGTTCTATCTTGTTGCTGTGTACAAATGGAATCATCTCTCCATGATTTCACTGCAACCAGTAAGTTACCTGTAGCCACCCTAGAAATGTAGCCGCGTGTAAAGGTACCCTAAGTTCTACTAACTACACACCAGCATACCTGATGCAAGCAAGACCTGGAAAACTCCCAATTGACTTGGAGATGGGAACTGTAGAACCTGACCAAGCAGAAGAAGATTGAGATTACCACCGTCAACAGCAGTACAAGAAAGTTCAGGAATGTCTGTAGAAGAACTTAGAAGAAGTCAGAAGCAAACAATAACATGACTTTAACAAGAATGCCACAGCTGAACCCTTGATACCTGGTGAACTGGTTTTCAAAAGGAAGAGAAGAATCAACAAACTAGATGACCAATGGGAAGCTGAACCCTATACTGTCATGCAATCCAATTTTGACAATTCCAAAACCTGTGTAATCAGTCAAGATGAAGGTAGAACATCATCTACAGTGTCTAGTGATCATCTAAAAAGATGTTCTGACCACTGAAACCACAAGAAGAAGTCAACAGTTTTTCAACACCAGTTGAGGAGAAAAGAGAGAAAGTAATCCACACTGTACTAAGAGACTTCCCAGAGGATTGGCCTCAATGCAATGGAGCTATCATCGTACCAGTACTTTCTTTTTATCAACCTGTTGAAGAACAAGTTCAAATACTTGAAGAACCAAGAAGAGTAGAAGAACCCGTTCAAGTACAAGAAGCACAGCCTGTTGTACCAGAACCAGAGATTCCTACAATGGGTGAACCTGCTAGTCCTACAGTGAGACTAAGACCTCGCAGACAACTACATGCTTTATTACCTCACGCAGAATTGAGTACACCACATGAGACACCTATTCCACGTAGGTCATGTCACAGTACCCAAGGTCAGATCCCATCTAGATATGGAGAAGGGGTATAAAGTGTAAAAATGTGAAGCAGCAGGGTAAATAGTGACTTATGTAAATAGGCAGTAAATAGTAGTGTATAGAAGGGTGGAGGAACGGGGCATAGCTCCATGCACATTAAGTTGGGAATAGAAAGTGCCTGGGGTAGAGAGGGGTAAGACCCTGCCTCCTAAGCAGAGACACCCATAGGGAAATTGAGTGTAAAGTGTGTTAACCCGTTAAATGTTTAAGCCTGCAGAGACTTTATTGTACAGACTTTACCCTTTTTCCCTGGATTTTCCCCTTTGTCTAAACATGGACCATAGCCACAGTACTGGTGGTGGCAAAACAACTCTTTTCCTCTTTTACAGCCTGCGGCAGATGGACTAGAGCCGTAAGGACTGCTTTTTTCCCGTTTTTAACAAAATTTACAGTGGTTTTTGTATATTTTTGAGTTTTGAGACTTTGTAAATGCCTGTTATTGTTTAAGTGTTTATGAACAAAAACTTTACTTAGTCTGGGAGTACTAAAGTTAACTAGGGGGGAATGTGGCACCCTGTGCTAGGTAAGCCACAGAACCAACTAGCTCACTAAGGGATTTCCACATCTGGTACCTCACATACATACAACACCTTCCACTCCAGGCCTGTAGGGGGAGCTCCACTGGTTGCTGTTAAGCCAGATCCCCTTTAAATACAGGTGCTGGGGGCAGAGTTAGCCAGAGTGTGCAGTCACTAGAAGAACTGTGAAGTCAGCTCAGAGCCTAGTGAGCTAAAACTGGTTACCAGAGCCGTGCTACGCCTGACACCAATGCACCTCCAGAGCCAGGGTGAGGTCCAGAGAGAGTGAGAACGAAAGGTAGAGGTGAGGAACACTACAGTGGGGGCAGAGGAGCCATCCCGGCTCACCCCAGGAGAACACCGGTCACTGGAGTTCGAGTCTGCAAGGGAGAGAGATCAGCCCAGCATAGAATCCAGAACACCGTGGAGGCTTAGCTTCCCCGACACCCACAGCACCCACATTTGAGAGCCAGGGACCGCAGGAGAGATAGCGGTAACCCACAAGGGAGTCAGTGCAGCAACACGGGTGTAACAGACACAGAAAGGTCAAGCTTGGTTCCATACACACCAGACTCAAGAGAAGGGACAGGACAAGGAGGCCTATACCTCACTCAGTGTGGAGATCCCAAAGTGTATCCTTCAACCCAGGATGTGTACCTGTCTTCCATCAGTAAAAGGTACAGAAAAAGACTTTATTGTGTGCGTCTCCCTTCTTCAACCTGTCCCACACCACATCGACTGTGCTACCCTATTCCACCATCATACCCTACAGCCCCGGGGAACCTGCTCTTCCTGTAGAGAGCTACAACAACTTTCTGCCACCCATTACCCCGGAGGTCCCAGCAGGGCCGGTGCCATCACCGGACCTACAGGTGGCATCACGACTAACAATAACTTTAATCCCTGTAAATATTCCCCCTTTCATTGTCACCCAAGGGCACAGGCTTGGGCACTGACCACCTGTGACATCCCTGCATCCGACCGCCCGAGACCTGAGTACCCAGTCCCTTGTGGCCCCAGACAAATCCTGGCGTCACGAACAGGATCCCGTACCCGATGTAACCAGGTACTGTGTGACGTATATAGACCGTGTTTGTGAACTGTTAATCTGGGCCGCCATTGCTGTGCCACGGAGTGGGAAGGAAAGAGGGCGTTACGGTTGAAAGGGCGTGAAGATATGCGCCGCCCCATGCTCTGACAAAAAACGCCGAGTGCAGCAGCTTAATCCGGAAATACCCGAGGTGCTCCACTCCCCGCCTGCGGAACCAACCACGTACTTTGTTTTTCATAGACTGGCAGCGATTCACTAGGGGGGAGCGAGAATGAGTGCACCGACCACCTGTGACATCCCTGCATCTGACCGCCCAAGACCTGAGTACCCAGTCCCTTGTGGCCCCAGACAAAGGCTGGCCCCACTATCTTTGTACCCCATATACCACACCATATCATCAATTTTTGTGTTCCAACAGTCTTGGAGGGATCTATCCACTGTGGGTTAGTGTCAGATCAATAACGCTGGTTTTGTTTGTTAACTTCACCATTCACAAAAAAGTTTGCTTCATCCCTCATCTGAAGGCAATTGTCTACTCTGTGAAGATACGAGATGTGCAACGGATACTGGAAGCCTGTGCTAGCATTTCTTCTGCGGTGTTGCTATCAGTGTGTCAAGAGTGGGAGAAGAGGGTTGCATTGACAATCCAACACAATGGGCAGCACTTTGAACACATTTTATGAGTGGTCATAAACTTGTAAATAACTCATATTATAATGCACGCCCCATAATCCTTCATATATTATAATGCACCCCCCATAATCCTTCATCTATCATAATGCACCTCATAGTTCTTCATAAATTGTAAATGCATCAGTAGTGAGCAGTGAGCAGTCTGCAGTCTCTACGTAAGATTTTGATTGGCTGAAACCCATGTAGCGACTGAGTGCACTGTGATGTGACTTGTATGGGTGTGATTCTCTGATAATCGCAGCATGCTGTGACTTTACTCTTCATTCTGATTACAGCTGAGGAAAAACTTGCAGATCTGAACGGCCTGATTGTTGAACATGGGGCCAAGTTTAAAGCAAGATTTTCTCCCATTGCACTCATGCAAGCCCCACTCTACCCTAATGGTGGGTTTACACACACCAATCATTGTATCCAATCTCTGAACCAATCTCTGGTTGCAGTGAAATCATGGACAGATTGCTCCATGTTGTACACAGCCACAACATGGAGCAATCTGTCCATGATTTCACTGCAACCAGAGATTGGTTCAGAGATTGGATACAATGATTGGTGTGTGTAAACCCACCATCAGGCTAGGGTCACACATGCAATCCGTTTTGCCCTGGATCTGTTTTTGGCATCATTTTTTGGATATTTTTTTCTAAATCCAAAAACAGATTCCGGTAACAGATGTGGCATTTAAGGGTGCCATCACATTAGCGTTTGGCGCCGCAGCGTATGCTGCGTTCCCATACGCATTCAAACGCATGCGCACTGCGTTCCTATGTTTAACATAGGAACGCATGGTGCCTGCGTTTGCTGCGTTCGGGTGCGGATGCGGACGATATCTGCTCCTTCCGGTGTCCAGCATCCGCACCCGGGACGCAGCATGTTGCATTTTTTGTGCGTTTGGGGATCTTGGAAGATCAGCAAGCGTCCCCAAGCGTACAAAAAATGCATTGCCGTCAATGGGTCCGCAGTGTTCAGCGCTTGACAGCGCTGGAGAACGCTGCGGACCCATTGAAAAATCTCCCGGTGGCCGCCGGTGATGTCACAGGAGCTCACCGATGGCCACCGGGAGATCAGCTGACCCTCTGCTGTCCTCCTTCTCCCCGCCGCCTGTAATCTCCTAGCGATGTCGGCGGGGAGAACAGCTGATCTGACAGCTGTTTGAATCTTCCCGCGCCGACATCTCCTCACAGTGTCGGCGCGGGAAGATTCAAACAGCTCTCAGATCAGCTGTTTCTCCGCCCGCCGACAGTCCCGGAGGTTACCGGCGGCCGGGGGGCGGAGATCTCCGGCGCTGATCTCCGCCCCCGGACAGCGCCGATTGGCTGCCGGGCTCCATAGTGATGTGTCCGCAGGCGGACATTATCCGCTGCGGACACATCATTTGGAGCCTGCTTCTGACAGCGTTTGTGTCTGCATGCCATCAGCATGCAGACACAAACGCTAATGTGAAGGCAGCCTAAGTGACACTGCGTTTTTCAAAAACACTATGCTGTTGTTTCCTGCCTCCAAAAAACATTGCATGCAACGTTTTTGGGTGCAGGAAAAAAAACGCATAGCGTTTTTTTAACATTCGGCCCTATGGGAAACGCATCTGTTTCTAATGCATGCGTTAACGCATATGCTTGTGTGTGGACACTCCCTGGACACAAGCTGCCACCACACCAACATCGGGTTAACCCTTCAGACACAGGATTATTAGCCGCATCTGCAGCCTGTGTATTGACATGCCGCCCAGAGGCTGCAGATGGGGTTAATATACTGCTAAACCCCAGTAATTAAAAAATAGGCGCAGCAGCTGGGTTTTTATTAATCATCTTACACCGCTGCTGTCACAGCAGTGCAAGATGATTTGTTACTGTATCGGGAAACCGGCAAATTCACACTCCACAGCTTTGACAGCCACAGAGTTTAAATTCACCAGTAAATGCTGTCCGTGGACCTGAAGTTTTCTTCAGGACCACGGATAGCATCACAGTCACACGCACCACACACACTCACGCAGCACACTCGCAGCACACTCAAATGCATACAGCCATGCACATTCACCCACACGCACCACACTCACACAAATCACGCATTACACGTGCATCACTGTCATGCATCAAACACGCTCCGTGTTTGATGCATGACACTGTGCCTTCAGCCTTTGAGGGGTGTGTGGGTCCGTGTGTCACACATGACACATTCGTGTGCTATCTGTGGATAGCACACAAACAGCCTGCTATTGAATACTCACATTCTCCAACGCTGCCTGTTCCTCTCACTTCCGGGTCCACTGTTGGACTCAGTACAGTAAATATTTGATGAGTCTAATGAGCGGCACCGGAAGTGAGAGGAGGAGACAGCGCTGGAGGGAAGTAAATATGAAATGCTTTTTTTTTAAGCTCCAAATTCCTGGCTCTAGGTCCATGCACACAGATGTCGCACGGCGAACATCTGTGTGCAGGACGTTTTGAGCCAAAAGCCGTCCGTGGGTGCTGGTAAAAAAAGAACATGTCGCTGTGTGGAGCAAACGGATACGCATCTGCTCTACACGGAGACACAGTCCTTGTGATATCATGGCCATGTGAAGGGGGGCCATAAAATACCATTGCTGTCCATATGTCCACGCCTTCAGCATGTGTCGGCACGGACCGCATACGAGCATAGTTGTAGAACTAGCAGCCGGAAGTGTTTGTCGGCGATGGGAGGGGGGGCAGAGCTTACAAAGGGGCGTCATTCTTAGTTGTTAGAGGGCATGATTAAGCTGCTGACCCTGTGCGGGGGCAGGACTGGTCTCATACAGTCGGGATTTCATTACAGAAATAACCCTTACTTTACTATCCATGTGGGCATAGAGCTGATTACAATAGAAGCAGGGGTCTGGGGTAAGACCCCCAGATGGGTGGTTGCAGGGGGGAAGCATAATTACTTCTCTAAATGGCTGAATAATATAATATTAGAAAATTATGCAAGGGGGCTTAACCCCCCCTGCAATCCCCCCATCTGGGGTCTTACCCCAGATCCCCGTTTCTATTATAATCAACTTTATGCCCACGTGGATAGTAAAGTAAGGGTTATTTCCATAATGAACATCCCCACTGTACGGGACCAATCCCGCCCCCCGCACAGGAGCAGCATGAATATTTGCCAGTACCGAGTTGAGGAGCGGGGGGGGGGGGGTTCTTTGCTGTCAGCCTCTGTCAACTTGAGAAGCGGGGGTGTGTGCTGTCAGGCTCCGGCAACTTGAGGAGGGGGGGGGGATTGTGGGGGTGTTGTCAGGCTTCGGCTGCTTAAGGAGCAGGGGGGAGGGGTATCAGTATGGCTCCGCCTCCCCAGGATATTTTCCGGTATATCCCCCCCCTCTGTGTATTTTCCGGTACGCCGTACCACCATGTTCCCCACAAAAAAAGCACTGCTTCTAACAACTGAGAATATGCCCATTGAACACCTCCTCCACCCACTGTGGCCTGAGAATGTGCGCCCCTCTGTAAGTTCTGGCTCCCCATCGTCGACAGTCACTTTCGGCCGTTAGTTCTATAACTATGCCTCACATATGTGCCGGAGGCACCGATATGTGTAACAGGTCTATCAATGCAAAAAGTGAGAAATGCATCAACATTACATTTCTATGATCTTCAGGTGGAGCAGATCATTCTTCCACTCTAGGCCTCTTTCACAAGTCCGTGTCTCCGGTATGTGTGCAGTCCGTGTAGCTACACGCCGGAGACATGGACAAACGTACACACATTTTACTCTATGCTCTTTTTCTGCACAGACTAACTATCTCTCCGTGTGGAGCAGACACATGTCTTTGTGTTTCGTAAGGAGAAATGTCCGTTTTTGGCTGGCAGCACGGACACTTGGACCCTTTCAGGTTAATGGGTCGGTGCAAAAAACGGCATACTTGTAGAACCTATGTCAGAATGTGACTCTCGGGGGGCGTGGCCTGACGCAGCAGGAAGATGGCCGCATAGACCGGGAGCTCCTCGTCCCACGGAACTTGAAGCGGCTCACACAACCCTCAGACCCCAACTATCTGGCCACAACTCGCTCTCCATCACTCTGAACACCCGGTGAGTGCATGGGGAAAGCCAAAAGCGGAAGCGCGCCACCCCGCAGCGAGTTACGGACTTTTTTGCGGCCGCCAGACCCGCCAGCAGTGAAACAAAGATGGCGCCGACCTCGCCGCGCTCCACCCGCGCCTCCTCTAGAAGGAGCTCAATAGTATCCTCGGGCTCTAATGGCGGCGGGAGGGAGGACGCCCCAGTAACCCACGGCAGCATGAGGGAGATGCTGTCCTCTCTAAACGTGTCACTCCAGAATTCCATGAAGGAGATGGTTGCTGACCTCAAAAGAGAGGTGGCAGATATTGGGGGTCGTACTGATAAGCTAGAAAGGAAAATGGCCGAGATAGTGCAGTCACATAATGACCTACTGGACGCACATGAAGAGCTGAAAGATAAAATGATCAAGGTGCAAGCGAAACAGCTAGACCTTGAGGATCGCTCTAGGCGCAATAATATCCGTGTCAGGGGCATCCCAGAAGCTGTGCAGCCCAAAGACCTCCGCTCCATGCTACAGGACTTTATAATGGCCGCCATGCCTGAAGTGGAAAAGAAAGACATCATCATTGACCGGATACATAGGGTGCCTAAGCCCTCTCATATAGGCCCTAATCTACCCAGGGACGTGATCGCCAGAATTCATTTTTATGAATTAAAGGAAGACTTTCTATACTGCCTCCGCAGTAAACCTGCCCTGCCTGACCAGTTCTCTGCCCTGGCTGTCTTCTCAGATTTGTCACCGGGCACCTTGGCCCTGCGTCGTGCATTTCACCCATACACTTCCGCACTACGTGCTCAGGACATACAATATATCTGGGGCTTCCCAACCAAGCTCATAATACGCAGAGGTGGCACCACACACGTTTGCATTTCTCCGGGACACGCAGCTAAACTCCTCGCCCAATGGGGCATACATGTCTCCAGTGGATCTGTTGGTGAGACCCATCCTCCTGCCACTCCCAAGAAACGTGTGGACCCTGAGTGGTCCACGGTCTGAGACATTTGTTTATTCCGTGGGACTTTGCTGTTGTTTTTTGCTCCTGGTCCTAACGATACCTGGACTCGTTACTCCTTTGTCATTTTTTGCATTTTAGGAGATAACGAACTGGTTGCTCTGGTTAGAGCTTTTACCTCAGGGGTTGTTATTTGACCCCTGAATTAAACCCCCAAGAGCGTATTTTTGTCGCTCACTGTTTTTTCTTTGGAGAATATTGGGCTCTACCCCATGATTGTTCCTATTCTATTTCACTATGTTCTCGCCTTTTGTTTGCTCCAGATTACATATGGTGCTGAAATGTTAAGATTGTTGTTAATCCCAAACCCTGTCTACCTCGTTTTCCCTCCCCACCCTCCTATACACCTCCTCCTCCCCCCCTTCATCAACAGGAAATTCCAGTTGGTAACTATGTCTATAACGCTGTCCTCTAATACTTTATCATGAGTATATCCATAATGTCGATTAATGTAAATGGATTGAATTCGCCATCCAAGAGATCAATTGTCTTGAAACATTTGCATAAATCTAAGAGTGATGTGATCTTCGTCCAGGAGACGCACTTGTTAGCTAAAGATAATGATAGAATGCGATCTCATATCTACCCGCACCAATTTTATGCCAATAGTCCTAAAAAAAAAGCGGGTGTAGGTATCTTGATAAGAAGTACAGTCTCCTTCCAGCTGGAACATATTGTTTCGGATTCAGAGGGCCGATTTCTTATCTTAATTTGCAAATTAAACAATGTCACTTACACATTGGTGGCGGTATATGCTCCTAATGTAGGTCAAATGAAATTCTTTAGGTCTCTCCTGGACGAGATCTCTTTACACACTCGAGGACACAGACTTGTGGGAGGCGATTTCAATATGCCTATGTTGAAACGTCTAGATTGCTCAGGTCCGTCTCAGTCCCGTGGGGAAATGAACGCATTAATGCTGGAACATGGTTTACATGATGTATGGCGGTACCATCACGGTGAGGAGCGTGACTACACGTTCTTTTCAGCAAGATACCAAACATATAGTCGTATTGATTTAATACTGATAGATGGATCTCTCTTACACCAATGTAAACAAGCAGGGATCGGTAACATAACATGGTCAGACCATGCCCCCACCACTTTACAAATAGACGATCCCTCCGCTGTACGGCCACCTTACACATGGAAACTTAACACATATTTACTGACTAACACTGAAATAGTTGAGGTGATCTCTGAACATCTGAGAGAATTTTTCAACCATAACGACAATGGTGAAGTACAGGACGAAGGTTTATGGTTATCACATAAAGCAGTTCTCAGAGGAATCTTCATTAAATTGGCGGCCTTACATAAAAGACGGTATATGGCGGACCTGACGGACACCCTAAAATCACTCCAGTCTCTGGAAACACAACATAAATCCACTCCCACTCCTACTCTATTACAGTCCCTAACTGACACTAGACACCATCTTAGGACTTTACTGCTCCAAAAAGCTGAGAATAATTTGAAAAAATTAAAGGCTAAATATTATGGCATGGGAGATAGGGCAGGCTCTCTTTTGGCTCGTAGAACCAGGAAAAGAATGGCACAGTTCAGGATTCCTTATGTTGTCTCTGCTGCGGGTACACAGATCCGACATCCTTTGCAGATTGCGGATGAGTTCCGTCTGTACTATGACTCCTTATATAATTTACAACGCTCCTCTGACATCCCTCAGCCTACAGCAGAGATAATATCTGATTTTCTGGACAGGGTAACCCTACCCAAATTAACTTCCTCCCAACTGGGTATCTTGAATGCACCGCTCACGGAATTGGAGATAAACCGTGCACTTCAATCCTCAGCAACACACACAGCCCCCGGCCCTGATGGTTTCCCTGTCCTATACTATAAGACCTTTATCCATGTCCTGTCTCCTTATCTACTCCGACTTTTTGAGTTCTGGCGCACCAGGGGGTCATCCGACGGGAGGGTCTAGAGGCGATCATATCCACACTACCCAAACCTGGGAAACCTCCCACATCACCTGGTAACTTCCGCCCGATAGCGCTGCTCAATTGCGATATCAAATTATATGCAAAGGTGTGGGCAACGAGATTGATGGACATCCTTCCGTCTCTTGTTGACCCAGACCAGGTTGGATTTGTGCCAGGCCGACAGGCTCGTGACGGAACCAGACGCCTTATCAACATTTTAGATATCATGGAACGGGCCGGTACCCCGGTGTTCTCCTGTCTCTTGATGCGGAAAAGGCGTTTGACAGGGTGCACTGGGGGTACGTTGAAGCAGTTCTACAAAAATTTGGCATTGTCGGTTCTGCCATGTCTGCCATTATGGCATTGTATACACATCCTAATGCTTCCGTCCGAGCCTCTGGTTTTCTTTCGGACTCCTTTGATATTTCAAACGGCACCCGCCAGGGATGTCCTCTCTCCCCCCTGATATTTGCATTGGTGATGGAGCCCTTGGCAGCGCGTATCAGGATGGAACCACAGGTGCGGGGTGTAGTAGTGGGGGGTGTAGAACACAAAGTCGGCTTATACGCTGACGATGTTATACTAACATGCGTCAACGTTATCCCCTCACTACAAAAAATCATGGAAATTCTTAATGGTTTTTCTGCAGCCTCCTATTATCGCCTCAATTCACATAAATCTACCCTCTATCCAGTAAATATTACACAGTCAACACAACAGGTTATACAACAACTTTTCACCTTTGCTTGGGCACCGGAAGGTTTCACGTACCTGGGAATTTATATTACCCAACTCCATAACATAGTCAAACGAAACTATGACCTGATTGCCAATGATATTAGAATTGAACTCAATAGACTCTCTCCTCTGTGCCTCTCCTGGGTCGCCAGAATAAATTTAATCAAAATGCTTATCCTCCCCAAATTAATATACCTATTTAGGTGTCTTCCTATGACATTTCCTCGTAAGTGTATATCCAAATTACAGGCCATGCTTAATTCTTTCATTTGGAATGGTAAACCACACAGAGTATCTCATAAAATTATGATTCTCCCCTATAAACAGGGAGGGTTGGGTGTCCCTGACGTCTTATCCTATCATAGGGCTGCTCTTTTAGAACCAGCCAATCTCTGGTGGTCAGGAGAAATCATTTCTCAACGTTGGCTGCAAATGGAATCTCATTATGCTTTGACTGGATCTCTGAGACTTCAATTGGAGGCCGGCCTCCTACAAAGATTAGATAACAATACTCCCTTACGCACTATGGGTGCTCTCTTGAGACTGTGGCACTCCGTGGGTAGATCCCATCTCTCCTTTTTGTTTCACCATCTCTCCCTCGAAGCAGTAGAATCCCTGATCCCTGACATCTCTCTAGCCCGATGGAAATCTAGGGGTGTCCTTTTCCTAAGAGACATTCTGGATGGGGATGGGGTTCAATCATTCTCCGATCTTGTGCGAATGTATGCACTTCCTAATCAGGTATTTTATCAATACCTTCAGGTCCGCCATTTACTACATACAGTCGGTCTGCCCCCTCGGGCTGTTCCACCTGGAGAGGAATCTCTTCAACGGTACTTTAAAGCTTCCTCAGCCCAAAGGGGCGTCTCTATTATATATCGGGCCTTAGTGGTCCCTTTGGGTGGGGGAAAGCTTCCGTATATGGAGGCTTGGGAGCGTCGGCTCTCCTTTACGGCTACTGCCGAATCTTGGCACACCGCGTTCTCCCACGCTTCCAGGTACTCTTCTTGCCTTAACCATCTGGAACAGTCTAAAAAAACTCCAGTTGAACTGGTATTTAACACCCCTTCGTCTACACAAATTTAATCCAGCTCTCTCTAATATGTGCTGGAAAAGTTGCCAGCATATCGGTACTATGGAACATATGTGGTGGTTTTGCCCCCTGATACAGGTATTCTGGAAACAAGTTGAATCCTTAATAATAAAAATTACCGGCATTCCCCTAGTGTTGGATGCTCCAATGGCCCTCTTGGGAATAGGCCTAGATGAAACTCCTTCCTTAATCAGACCCATCTTGACTAATATTTTAATAGCGGCCAGAACATGTGTTGCAAGACATTGGAAGAAATCATCCTCCCCTACGAGGGAAGAGGTGATCTCGCAACTTAATCTTCATATGCAACATGAGATTATCTTAGTACATGACTTCAATGCTAAAAATAGAATTTTGAATGGATGGGATCTGTGGTCTTCCTCCTCCTACGCTAAGCAATTGTGAGATGGAGCTGTGGGACCTTGCCGCCCATCCTTTTCTTTTTTATCACTCTCAGCTATTTTCAATATGAGGTTACGCTGGAATCCCCTTTTACTCATATGTATGTTTTTATATTTGTAATGAATCCCCCTATTTTTTCCCCATCTGACCCCCTTCCTTCCAATTTTTGCTCCTACCCCCTAACCCATCCTTTGTTCTACATTGTGAAATGTTGTATTACCTTGACCACCTTACTGCCTTTTTTCTGTATGTCTATGTTAAAATCAATAAAAATTATTGTTTAAAAAAAAAAAAAAAAAAAAGAATGTGACTCTCAGCGACGGGTGAAGTTTAAAGGGGGCATCATCCCCACCCAGGCCACAGTGGGTGAAGGAGGAGGTGTTCAATGGGCGTGACTAAATGTCCAAAATAGATGGACGTATTCTCAATGGTTAGAGAGCGTGACTGAGCTCCTCAAGCCGCTGGTGGCTGACAGTGCCTCGCCTCAGTACTGGTAAATACTGTTTTACAAAAAAAGCACTGTCTACAAGTATGCCGCAGCTGCTGCAATTTCATGTTCGCGGCTAGCGGGTAGCTGGCCGCGGTCCTGAAATCACAGCAGGGGACAGCTGGTGGTGCTGAAGCTTCCCGGATCCGATGTTTTTGTCGGACCGGGGTGATCCGGCGCCATAGACCCCCATGTTAAGGAGCGCCGGATCACCCCGGATCTGGGAGGATCCGATTTGGGCAGATTTTCGCCCGGAAACAAAAACGTTGCAAGCAACGTTTTTGTGTCCGGGATAAATGTCCGAATGTACCCAGATCCTCCCGGACAGATGGAAACCGTATAGCACAAAGCTGCCATCCGGCTCCATCCAGCCCCATACGGCTGTATTATGTCAAAATCGGGTTCGGGGCTGTAAGGTTTAACACCGGACAGCCCCGCACAGACCTGATTAGGCCATGGTGTGAAGCCGGCCTCCACATACAAAATCATACTGTCCGTGTGCTAGCCATGTGACAGCACATGAATGACCCACAATGCCGGACACGTGGACAAACAAAGCGGACCCTCACAAACGTGTTTTTTACATGGACATGTGAAAGAGTCCCTACATCTACACAGTGATCACTACCTACCCCATGTGCAGTAGCAGATTGTCAGTCACGTTGCTGGTGGCGCAAGTACAGCACAGACACTGCAGACTGCACACTGCCCCTGGTGCCACCCAGTGGATTGCAAGTGAATAGATGTAGGTAAAATATAGTACTTCAATTTCTCCCTGCAGCCGATCTTCCAAATGCACTTCCACATATATGTAAAATGGTATTGGCCTGCACATTAGCGCTATGACTGCAGGTTAATACTGTTTGTTTATTGGCTTGTATGTTTTTAGGAAGGAGATTACAGCAGGTTCTCTTTATGCAATAGCACACATTGATAAAGGTTTTGTTATTGTCACAAGTAAACCTACATTGGTTAAACAGCCTAGAAATGTCAGCCCCTTAGGAGTCATTTATAAATATGTAAAAGACTTGGCTTCCCAAAGAGGCCCTGAATATAATTAAACTAACTGTACACTTCAGAAGTGGTGCCTGAGGTACATATAACATAATTAAACAAATGTTTAATCAAATCAAGAATGTATATGTATATCACCAGATATTTCAGGGCGAGATCATGTGCTGTATTAGCATGTGATACCAATTTAGATGCAAGGAATGGCTAATCAGATATAATTCACAGTAAGCTGTAATGTGATCGTCACCTGATCCAGACGGCTTCTTAAGCTCTGGCAGTCATCTGTAGGCTTACCAATGAATTCAAGGAAATTGATACATTCATTTCACTACCAAAAATAATTAAAGGGTTGTCCACTAGTAGGACAACCCCCTTCTGATTCCACAAGTCTCTAACAGGTAAAATAAATCAGCCTGTACTTACCTCCTGTTCTAGCGCCGTTACGCTCTTTCAGACATACAGTTGTGGCCAAAAGTATTGACACCCCTGCAATTCTGTCAGATAATACTCAGTTTCTTCCTGAAAATGATAGCAATCACAAATTCTTTGGTATTATTATCTTCATTTAATTTGTCTTCAATGAAAAAAACACAAAAGAGAATGAAGCAAAAAGCAAAACATTGATCATTTCACGCAAAACCCCAAAAATGGGCCAGACAAAAGTATTGGCACCCTCAGCCTAATACTTGGTTGCACAACCTTTAGCCAAAATAACTGCGATCAACCACTTCCGGTAACCATCAATGAGTTTCTTACAATGCTCTGCTGGCATTTTAGACCATTCTTCTTTGGCAAACTGCTCAGGTCCCTGATATTTGAAGGGTGCCTTCTCCAAACTGCCATTTTTAGATCTGTCCACAGGTGTTCTATGGGATTCAGGTCTGGACTCATTGCTGGCCACCTTAGAAGTCTCCAGTGCTTTCTCTCAAACCATTTTCTAGTGCTTTTTGAAGTGTGTTTTGGGTCATTGTCCTGCTGGAAGACCCATGACCTCTGAGGGAGACCCAGCTTTCTCACACTGGGCCCTACATTATGCTGCAAAATTTGTTGGTAGTCTTCAGACTTCATAACGCCATGCACACGGTGAAGCAGTCCAATGCCAGAGGCAGCAAAGCAACCCCAAAACATGAGGGAACCTCCGCCATGTTTGACTGTAGGGACCGTGTTCTTTTCTTTGAATGCCTCTTTTTTTCTCCTGTAAACTCTATGTTGATGCCTTTGCCCAAAAAGCTCTACTTTTGTCTCATCTAAACAGAGAACATTCTTCCAAAACATTGTAGGCTTTCTCAGGTAAGTTTTGGCAAACTCCAGCCTGGCTTTTTTATGTCTCGGGGTAAGAAGTGGGGTCTTCCTGGGTATCCTACCGTACAATCCCTTTTCATCCAGACGCCGGATAGTACGGGTTGACACTGTTGTACCCTCGGACTGCAGGGCAGCTTGAACTTGTTTGGATGTTCGTTGAGGTTCTATATCCACTAACCGCAGAATTTTGCGTTGAAATCTCTCGTCAATTTTTCTTTTCCGGCCACATCTAGGAGGTTAGCCACAGTGCCATTGGCTTTAAACTTCTTGATGACACTGCGCACGGTAGACACAGGAACATTCAGGTCTTTGGAGATGGACTTGTAGCCTTGAGAGTGCTCATGCTTCCTCACAATTTGGTTTCTCAAGTCCTCAGACAGTTCTTTGATCTTCTTTCTTTTCTCCGTGCTCAATGTGGTACACACAAGGACACAGGACAGACGTTGAGTCAACTTTAATCCATGTCAACTGGCTGCAAGTGTGATTTAGTTATAGCCAACACCTGTTGGGTGCCACAGGTAAGTTACAGGTGCTGTTAATTACACAAATTAGAGAAGCATCACATGATTTTTTCTAACAGTGTCAATACTTTTGTCCACCCCTTTTGATGTTTGGTGTGGAATTATATCAAATTTGGCTTTAGGACAATTCTTTTTGTGTTTTTTCATTGAAGACAAATTAAATGAAGATAATAATACCAAAGAATTTGTGATTGCAATCATTTTCAGGAAGAAACTGAGTATTATCTGACAGAATTGCAGGGGTGTCAATACTTTTGGCCACTCACTGTATGGAGAGCAATGCTACTCTATGGCCCCCCTTCACATGGCCATGATTCTGCATGAACCGTGGCTCTGTGTGGAGCAGATGAAGTGTGTCTGTGTGCTCCACATGAAGGCAGGTCCATTTTTCAGCAGCACCACGGACGCACAAAACTATTTAAATTAATGGGACTGTGCCAAAAACGTCCTGCACATGGATGTCATCCATGTGACATCTGTGTGCACGAACCAGAACCAAGAGTTTAAAGTTTAAAAACAAGGAATTTCATACTCCCCTCCCTCCAGCGCTGCCTGCTCCTCTCACTTCTGGAGCCGCTCATTACTCTCATCTAATACCGTATTCACTGCTCTCAGAACTGTAGTGGCCCTGAAGTGAGAGGAAAGACACCGCTGGAGGAAGGTGAGTATATAATGACAGGTTGTCCATGTGCTATCTGGATGCCACACAGATAGTACACGAACACCACATGCATGGCCCACCTTGCATGTCACATGGAAACATGCCTCCCCCTGAAAATGGCCTATCTCACACGTTCGTGTTTTGCACAGATGTGTGAAACAAGCCTTAAAGCGGTGTTGGTAATCGCGTTCACGGGCTAACGGGACACTGTAACATCACCCAAGCCCTACGTTCAATCACTGCCGGCTTCTGTCTTCAAGCCTTTGGACATAGAAGCCGGTGGTGATTGGATGTGGGTCTTGTGTGATGTAACAATGTCACGTGAGCCCCATAAATGTGATTACAGACACTGCTGGAATGGCGCCAGCACAGGAGGTGAGTACAGGCTTTTTATTTTTACTTGGTGCACACATGTGGAATCAGAAGGGGTTTGTGCTAGTGGTGGACAACCCCTTTAAGAGAACAATTTAAGGGGTTGTCCAGGCTTTTTGTATAATTTATATGTGCATCTAGGCTGCAAAATGCTGACAGTTTGTAATTTACACCTGGTCAGTATTTTGCAGGATTACCTAGATATCACCTTTCTGCGTGTGGAGGAGCATCTTCTGTCACCGACCAGAGGCGTGTTTGTTTTGGACTATGGGTGTAACTTCATTAGTTGTAACTTAAGCTCAGTCTGCTACAAACACACCCCAGACTCATACAGGTCCTCCCCCTCAGACTCCAGCAAACCCGGCCACCCACAGTCTCCTACAGGCCTACCTCCCCCTGATTCCAGTATGCCTGGCCACCTCCCAGTCCACAATATGACCAATCTCCCCCATTCACCTATGTAAACTGAACTACATAGTCTGGCGCCCTGCTCATGCAGGTAGCCACAGCCTTCCCTAATGCACAGCTGGGTTTCCACAGCAGGTACCTACTACATGCAACACCTTCCACTCCGGCACAGTAGGGGGAGCACCACTTGCTGACCTTAGGCAAGATCCCCTATAAATACTGCTGCTGGGGGAGGAGTTTAGTCAGAGTGTGCAGACGCTAGGAGAGCTGCGAAGACGTCCTAGTGGTCGAGGCCGCGGGTAGGCCCCAGCCAGTGACCCGGAGTGGCCCTTCTACGTCCTGCAAGCCTAAAGTGGGGACAGAAGGCAAGGAGCAGTTCATCAGGAGGGAGCGAGGAACTTAGAGAGTTTCGCCCAAAGAATTCCTGGATATTGGGGATCCGCACCTGTGGGATACTCTAGGACCACAGAAAACCCTGTCACATCGTGGAGGCCTCAGCCACCCGGTTATCCCCTGTGGTCAAGAGAGGGAGCCAGACACAGCAGGACACCACCGCAGTGATCAGAGAGGGTAACCCAGAGACCGCACAGGAGGAGAGACAGTCATAGAGACAGAAAGAGAGAGGAGGCAAGTCTGGCTGCAAGCAGGCTGTGCTTCAACCATCACTACAGAGCAGAGCAGGCCTTATACCCACTTGCTGTGGGGATCCACTGTGCAACCTGTCCACCCGCCAGTGCCCTGGACGTCTTTACCTGCTAACCACCAGTAAAAAGGTAAAAGAGACTTCTTCTGTGTGTGTGTATCATTCCCTCCGCTCCCAGCGTCCCTCATAGACTGCTCCAACACTCCCCATCCCAGCGACAACTCCACTCCAAACTGCCCCGGAGGTCCAGTCCTACCTGTGGAGGACTTTACCATCCCAGCCGCGATACGATCCACCTCCGCGGACTGTGGCGGCGCTTGTGCAAATCACCAGAAACTACAGGTGGCATCACGACAACAAACTTTGTAAATAGTCCCCTGTACATAACCCCTTTTTCAAAGAATAGTCCCCCTGGATACGGGATCAGGCGCGGCCACCATTCCCCGTGACACAATCAACCCCTTGGAGCCTGACACTTAAGTACCCTGGAGCCTGGGCTCGACAATAGCATACAGCGGTCATCTCTTCCTCTGCCATAGTGTGCCGAATACTCAGCTGTGTGAAGGAGATATCTGCTGAGTGCACTAAGCTGTGGATTTGGCACACTGTGGCAAAGGAAGAGATAAGTGCTGTATGCAATGTGGTGTGTGTGCTCACCTCCTTCCCCTGTGCCCACTCAATGAAGCCAATCCTCCTCTCCTGCAGCCGCCCAATCTGTGAAAGAGATGAACTGCAGCACTGACACAGAGAGGAGGATCAGCTTCACTGACAGTGCTGGCACAGGGGGAGGTGAGCACACACACCACATTGCACACAACGCTCATCTCCTTCTCTGCCACAGTTTGCCAAATCCATAGCTCAGTGCACTCAGCGGTCATTTCCTTCACACAGCTGCGGATTCAGCACACTGTGGCAGAGGAGGAGATGACTGCTGTGTGCAATGCGGTTCAGTTTATGATGCACCCCAGGGCCATGGGGTACTCGGAACCGGGCTGTTTAGCACTTCTGGGGAGTCACAGGAGTCGAGACCCGGCTTTCAAGACCCTGGGTTCAGTTGTAAAACGGAGTTCATGGCTGGTATATGGAAAAGGGTGGTTAAAAAGGGAGTTATTCGTGACGCTGCCCGTGGTTTGTGGCTATACATATCCACCGCTACTGTAGAACCTTTGGGGATGATGGATGGGCAGCTGGAATGGAGTGGCTGCCCATGGGCGGAGCGGATCCCCAGGGCAGTGGATATAATGAGTAATAGTCTATGGCAGGCAGGGATTATCTTAGGCCTCGTTACCTTGTTCAGTTGCCTCCACAGGCTGTTGCCGCCGGAATAAGGCAGTCTCATACCGTTCTGCAATTCTGTTCCCGCTTTTACTCACAACAAACTCCAAGTACAACAGGTAATCGATGTTACAGATTCTTGGATGAGCTCTGGCCTGTGTAGTCTTTGTTAGAACGGGGATGGCAGGTATGAGATCCCTGGTGGTGTGCCTGTCCTTCTGCCTCTCACTAGTCCTGTCTCTCTCTCAGCACTATTGTAAGCGCCTCTGCACGCAGAGCCCTGATCCTGCAGCCACGGGTATGAGTGGGTGACTGGTACCTTGTCCCCGGATCCCTATTTGACTGATGTCTCTGGGTATATGCCAGGTGTGTGAGCTACAGCTTCTATGAAGCTTAGAGTTTCCAGTTTCAACGGTTTGGATACGAGTTCCCGCGCCGTGTTAAGGGCTGTTTCTGACGACAACCCCTCAGTCTGGTGGTATCAGTCCCAGATTCAGACACACGGGCCAACTTAACTCCGCCAGTGCCCCCAGGGTTCCTAAGCTCTTTGGACTTGACTTCTCCCAGCTCTGCACACTAGATGTTCTCTTGTTGTTACTCAAACTGAAACTACTCCACACTGTTGTTGTTCTACCCACACTTCTCTAACCTTGTTGTTCCACTGGGCCCTCCCCCAGGGGTTTGTGCCCAGGGTCCCCTGGGTCCTAAGTGCGTGTTGTGTTGAGGATTCCCCCTTACCATCCCCCACCTTGGGACTACTGGAGGACCACACCCGTGACATGGGTGCAGTACCTGTCTGTGGCGTCCTGACTTGTGGGGCGCCACATTTACATAGGGGGTGCGTGGTCATATTGGGGACTAGGGGTGGCCGAGCATGCTGGAGTCTGGGGGGGTGGGCCTGTGGGAATCTGGAGGGGGTGAGCATGCTGGAGTCTGAGAGTGTGGGCCTGTAGGAGTCTAGAGGGTGTGAGCATGCTGGAGTCAAGGGGAGTGGGCTTGTTGCAGTCTAGGAAGTGTTTGTAGGAGACTGGGCGTAAACAACAAGTAGTGACGTTATGCTCAGGCTCCCAAACAAACACTCCTCTGGCCGGTGGCAGAGATTCTATCATCATCAACTGGCACCACTAGTATGTATGGAATTAGGAGATGCTGTATAGGGATTTTATCCCTCATAAATGTTTCTCTTTTCTTGTATTTCTTTTCAGCTGCTTCTGAAATAAGATAAGCAGTACCACAGTGGGTCATTTTGGTTCTTGCATAGGTTATTTGTTTGATTATCTAATTCCAGATATGAGATCTTTTTTGATCCTTCGCTAGTACTCCTCCGTTATGAGTGACATGTGTACTCTTCTTTCTTTTCTAGGACTTTTTGACCCTTTCATTGGGTCCATACTGACCTATGGGTATACTTGTGACCTTTTTACACTGATTGGTCACTCTTTTCCTTAATAGTAGGTAACTGCTTGCTGTTATGTTCTACACTATAGAGGATATTGTACCTCTAGATTGTGATATGATGATTCCTTATCTCCTCATCACTTTCTTGTACACTTTGCAGGTACCTATACCTTGTGCACATTGGCCCTTGTTACAAGGCTGAACTCACATTCTTATATAGATTTGCACGTTCCTGAGGACCTTGATTCCTCAGGTAGATACCTTATTAATAAATGGATTGTCACTGACTTATTTTCCATTATAATGTTATCCATGTAATTGTTGTGACTTTCTTTTAGAAGTGACGATTGATCACAGTGGGATCTATTTATGTTACTTTTCAATTGAATTCCATTTATGTGGGTTTTTGCCTTTTGTTACATATGTATTAATATGTTTGCTCTATGAGATATGTCAGTATGACATTTGTCTTCATTTGTCTCTTTATTTTTCTCATTATGTCTTATATATGTTTGGCCTGAATCGTCATCATATACATCATGCATATTTACTTTCTCATCATATGTAAATATATGTATATGTTTCTATCATTTAGTGTCAGTTGGCTGAAGAAGGTTCTGCGAAACCGAAACGTTCCATTTTTTCTGACAAGATAATAAAAACAGGAATTGATGCAAAAAATCTCTTTTTCTTTGTTGTGTGCCTGAGATACCATTTTTTACATTACGATATTTTCTCAAGAGCACCATATACCCCAGTGAGCCAGGTTACTCTTTGACTGGTGGCAGAGATTGCGCCTCCACATGAAAAAAGGTGATATCTAAGTAACCCTGCAAAATGCTGACAGGGTGTAAATTACAAACTGTCCGCATTTTGCAGCCTAGATACCCATATAAATTACACAAAAAGCTGGGACAAGCCTTTCAAAGGATCACTATAATTCATAAAACATTTGACAAAATGTTGCTATCGGTAGGGATCTAGCCTCCAAGAACCCCCAACGATACCTCAAAACACTGCTGTGAAGAAAGTATCTTCTTAATGAGCTGCACACACAGAGCAGTAACACTATGGTTCCATCCACCAGTCTATACAGAGAGTGACGAATGGAGCCACAGACTATTGAACCCGTACACTGCTCTGTGCTTGCAGCTCATGCCACAGTTACATGATTAAAGGCCACGTCACACGCATCAATCTTATGAGCGATATCGCTTAAGCGATCTGCTTTTTTGATCGCTTAAGCGATATCGTCTGTGCGTCGCTGCGTGTAACCAAGCGATTTTACGATGTAAAATCGCTTGATTGATTGATCGCAGATTTGTGAGCCGGAGCACAAATCAAGCGATAATCGCTTGATCAATCTGCTTCATCGTGGTGTGTGACACCACGATGAACGATCTCCCAGAGGCAGAGCCTATGCTGGGAGATGGTATCTATGGTAAACGTCGGGTTACTAAGCGCCGCGCGGCACCTAGTAACCCGACGTTTACCATAGATACCAGCGATCTCGCTGCTCAACATCGCTGGTGAGTCTGTCTGTGTGACAGCTCACCAGCGATGTGAGCGATATTGTTAGCGATCGCGCGTGTACGTGATCGCTAACAATATCGCTCATAAGATTGACGCGTGTGACGTGGCCTTAAGGCTACACTCATACACAGCCTTTTTGATGCGTTTTTTTGAGGATCTGTTTTTCAGCTGTAAAATTGGATCAGCTTTTCAAAAAAACATATCAAAAAAGGATGATCCATTGTTGATTGTTTTTGATGCATTTTAGATTGTTGCGCTTTTTTTTAGGCCATAGACCAGTGATGGCGAACTCCAGGTCTCAAGTGCCGCACACAGTACAGGTTTTCAGGATTTCCATAGAGTTTGACAGTTGGTAATATGATTGCCAACTGTCAAATGCAATGGCAATCCTGAAAACCTGGACTGTGTGTGGCACTCGAGGCCTGGAGTTCGCCATCACTGCCATAGACAATGGTTTCAATGAAAAAAGCGGATCAGAAAAACGCCACACAAATTTACAGTCAAAAACCTACCCACAGTAAAAGGCAAATCTGAAAAACTCATTGACTTTGCTGGGAAGCTCAGAAATTGATCTGTTTCACTGCAAAAACGGGTCCGCAAAAACGCATCAAAAACGGGTCCTCAAAAACGCTGTGTGTGAATCTAGCCTTAGATTCACTCGTCAGCATTTCATGGGTAGCACTTGCTCCAGTGATTGTCTATGGAGCTGTTCACATGTTAATTACTTTTTGTGGACACAATGGTTCGTACAAAATCACGGACACACTGCCTAAGCTTACAATTTAGATCAAAGCATGTTCATGGGTTTGAGCGGTCCAGTCATTTTTCTCTTTTGCATTCTCATGTTATAATGCACAGCAGCCATCGCTAAACATTCTGATTATACCCCGACACTACTTTATCATTTGTAACATGCCAGAAACCCATCAGTTTTAAGCATGATATACCGTAGCTTATTTGTTTGCTGGGTTTTATGCTCCAACAGTAAAGTTTTTTTTTTTTTTTTTTTAACCTCATCACTCAATATGTATGTGCTGATCATCTTCACTTTCCATTATACCCCTGGTGATTGCCATGCCAGCAGATCAGGCACCCAGCTTTTCCATTATGGAATGAAACAGCATACTACAACATGGTGAGCTACCTTTTCCTTTTTCCTGGTTTGTTCTATTACCAGGCAGGTAGTTGCAACGCTATCCGCTGGCACAGAGCAGTCACAGACAGCTCCTGCCAGTGATACACTCTGTGTAAACAGAGTGGCGGTTTCTTTTCTCTGCTCTGTAGAAGGGGCGGGACAGCCAACGTCATGCTGATCGACAACCAGATCCACACTATATGACTGGGGGAGCTGGCTGTCAAAAAGCAATGGGGTCGGCTATGATGCCCATTAAGCAGAGAGCCACCTCTCTGTTGATGTGACGTCAGTAGAAGCGGCAGAATCGCCGGCAGGATTGGTCTTAGAAAGGATGCTGATGGCAGTTAAAAAGCTTCTTTGGAAAATACCCTAATAAAATGCATCAGGTCCTAAACAGTGAAGCTGCATAGACCAGTCAATTCAGGGAAGAGCCTGCCAGGTGAGGACAAAAGTCAGGACAGTTCTAGAGCAACTTCTGATGTGAAGAGTGTGATGAGAACTGACCGAGCACAGGGCTCACCCCCTCCATATCACTATAGAAAAAAGTACTGCATGTATAAAGGCAATGTGTAAGGAGAAGCGACTCTGTTGGAAGAGAATATAAGACTTTAAATGGGTTGTCTACTCTAAAACTAATAATTCTACAGTTACTCTATGTAAAGCCCTTGTAATGGGGGGACTTTCTGTTCACTGCTATCCACCCCCCACACAGTGCACACAACCGATAGAATGACCACAGACACATGTCTGCTTTACTTCAGCAGAACGGTATAATATAACATGGAGTACATTCTTTACAGTTCATGTGGATAGTCCATGGCAAATACAGTTCAGAGTTAGATTCTGAAATGGGATTGAGGTCCTGTAGCTTTAAGAGCCCGTTATTTAGGAGTAGTATTTGTAGGTAGTTAAAAGAGAGTTCAAAATCTTTTTTTGGCTTAAAAGCAGAAGAATAGAAATATAGTAAAAGGTTTTTACAGACCTGGAATCCTGTATTACTTTCACAGCTAGTCATGGCACATGCAGAAATATATAAAGCAAATAACGGATAGATGCAGTGAGGCAGGAGACCCTCAAATTCCTCAACACGCGGGCATTAGGTTCTTCTGTACAGTTAGTATGACCTACTACTGGACAAGCACGGGTTAATCTGGGCAGCAAGGATCCAGAGTTAAATGTCTTTCGCCAGCTTGGCTGTAGAAGTCAGAGACAATCCAAGGCATTAGGCTTGGCTGTAATGGCCACTTTACACGTTACAACATTGGTCCGATGTTGGATACAACGGCGCAGGAGCGCGCTTTTTCTGGACAGATTTCCGAGATCGCATAGGAGATGTTACACAGCGCGATATCGGCAGGCAACGCAACAGCGATGTGTACGCCCCCTTGTACGGCTGACCCAGGAACGACCATTTAACATAGGAGAGAATAGGGGAAGTTGTACTCCACATCGCTGTTGGGGTTTCACACAGCACGATCTGGCCACATCGTCCATCCAATATCGGGCCGTTGGAGAGCAGGCTCATTTGATCCCCGATATTGTTTTGGCATCGTTCTTGCATCGTATTGGACATTTACACCATACAACGCACGAACGATATCGGGGCCAACGCACGAACCACGTGACTTTTTATTGGAGTTGGACGACGATATCGCGCCGTGTAAAGTAGCCATAAGTCTTTTGGTGAAAAGTAGGATAAACTTGCAGGCTTGGAGCCTGGAAGTGATGAGGATACCCCTCACATGAGGTCTGCTCTGTGTTACATCTTGAATAAGACTGGGGATTTCCTGGCTCTTACCTTGTCTAGACAAGACTGGAATAGCTCCTCCTATTGAACACTCAATTCACATGTCAAATCGATACAATGCAAGGGGGATATAAATGATGCAGCACCATCTATTGGTAAAATGTAACACCAACAAATGAAAAATACCTGGATTTAAATGAAAGTACATATCTCACACTCACTAATAATCGTAAGAAGGTAGCTAAGGAGTGAAATGCAGTGTAAAGGGTTACTCACAGTCCAGGGGTACTTAAAGAGACACAGATATTCTGGACCGGGTCACTAAACTCTATGTGACTGAAGATTTATCAATCCTAGCAGCACCCCCATTTTGCGCTGCGAGGATTCCTCCGTTTTTAAGCTGGGAATGGACAGCAATTATGCGATATGCATGTTCCCAGCAAGAACCCGACTAGTGGGCGCGGCCTCACTAAATACAAGTGTATGGTGTCTTTGACTAGTGGGAGCGGCCATCTAGTGGGTGTGGCCTAGCTCCATACACTTGTATGGAGCGAGACTGGGCAAACTAGTCAGGGGCTCTGGCTGACAAACAGCATACTGCATAACCGCCAGTTAAGAAACTGCAAATCTTCACAGTGCAGTTTGTATGCTGGGAATATTGATGAGTCTGCAATCAGATTGAGTGACAGACTGCAGATTTATCAGTTTAGACTGGATAACCCCTTTAATGCATGTTATTCTGGAGGCCTTATGTGAAGAGAAGGAGCCTTATCTACGACTACCTGAAGTTGTGTTATATAACAGTGTGCTTGCTGGAATTGTTACATCACCTCATGAATGGAAGATGCGTGTTAAATGCAATCTGAGTTAATCCCTTAAAATCAAAAGAACTTATGGTAACTATGCCCAGCCATCTCATACAGAGTGGTGGACATGCAACACGAAGCACAACACTAAATAATATAAGACAAATCAATATATTATATTTGCATCATAGGGAATAATGTGGGGTTTTCACCACAACAGTATGTTGTAACCCATACCAACCGCAAATACAACAGTGCTTGACTGACCAGATCATTCCAGTGGGGGTATTTGAGACATTAATTTTTTTCAAGATGATGGTAAACCCACTGCAGCGATAAACTACATTGCTTTGATCAGTGTATAATTAGATAGCTGTGCTACTTTCCTAATTTCTCAAATCCAATGGTATACTGCCAATGACAAGAGACCCCGCAGCCGCTGTGGGGCCCGTGAAATGAGTGGTGGTGCCAGCACCGACGTTGGAACTCCTCACCCAGCATCACCTTTCAACTTAACATTTGAAAGCAATGATGAAAGAGGAGTGTATGATAATATGTGGAGGACTATGAGATGTGGATTTTACTATTTGGAAGACTATGTTGGTGCATTATAATATATGGAGCACTATGGGGTACATTATAATATATGGAGGACTATAGGGTGCATTATACTATATGTAGGACTATGGGGGTGTATTATATGACATGGAAGTCTATGGGGTGCATTATAACATATGGAGGACTATGGGTTTTGCATTAAAATATATGGAGGACTATGGGGGGTGCATTATACTATTTGGAGGACTATGGGTGCATTATACTATATGTAGGACTATGAGATGTGCATTAAAATATACTATATTAATTCCCATATATGGTTGTAATGCTCATATATGGTTGTAATGCCCATATATGGTTGTAATGCCCATATATGGTAATATTGCCTATATATAGTAATATCGCCCATATATGGTAATGTATGTATATGTGTATGTACCATAGCTTTGCCCATACCATTAGCCCCATCTTTTTATAGCTCCGCCCCTACACACAGCCCCACCCTTTTATAGTTCCACACTCCTCCCCATAGTCCCAGGGGTGGGGCTGTGTGGAGGGGGCAGGGCTTTGAAGAGGTAGTGCTACCGGGAGGAGGTATGATATATACATGCACACATATACTCAGCTTTATATATTAAACTTGCTGCAGAGCCTGGCATTGTCCGGGCATAATGCCCATATATGGTCAAAGTTCCACCCCTCCTGGTAGCCCACACCTTTTTAGCTCCACCCCCACACATAGCCCCACTCCTTCATAGCTCTGTCCCTCCACATAGCCCTACCCCTTCACATAGCCTCCTCCTCTGGTAGCCCCGCCCTCCACATAGACATGCCCCCTCCACATAACCCTGCCCTGGGACTAAGTGGAGGGGGCAGAGCTATGTGGAGGGGGTGGGGCTACCATAGGGGGCTGAACTATGAAACATACACACACCTACACTCAACTTTATATATTATTAGCAATATATCCATATATGGCATCGTTCATTTAGTACCACCTGGTGAAGGACCTCACCCTTCTGGGGTATTTTGCATACTTAGTCAATAATATATACATAGGAGGACAACTTTGAAATATTTGCAAGTAAAAAATCACATTTATTACATAGGATGCAAAACTTTTGACAAGATAGATTAAAAACAGAAAGGGATAAATCCCCAAAAGTTCACATTACAAAGACCGCTGCTGTACTATATACAGTAAAACAGATCTGTAATATATCCATCAAGTGGTGGGGAGATAAAGTGCTAGTGTAGTATATACAGGTTTACTGTTAGTAACCATCTCATAATACCCTCAAATTACCACATCAACATCATCAATAGTATATATGGGAGAATATTGATTGTATCACACATCTAACCCATGTCACCTTGTGGCAAAGAAGAGGAATATATCAATATAGAGGCAGCAGTTATCCTGTATACAGACAATTCCAATATAAGTGTCCCCACCCTTACATATTTACAGCATTAGTTACAAGAACATCTCCAATGTGCCTAAGCACAACATGGAGAAATCCCCAAGAAACAGAAAAACAAGGTTCTTACATAGCCCCTACACGAGTTTCGCTGATGGCTTCCTCAGGGGAAGAGTAGTGATGTATGATATGGCAGCCTGCCATATATGTGAGGGTGGGGACACTTATATTGCAATTGTCTGTATACAGGATAACTGTTGCCTCTATATTTATATATCCCTCTTCTTTGCCACAAGGTGACATGGGTTAGATGTGTGATACAATCAATATTCTTCCATATATACTATTGATGACGTTGATGTGGTAATTTGAGGGTATTATGAGATGGTTACTAACAGTAAACCTGTATATACTACACTAGCACTTTATCTCCCCACCACTTGCTGGATACAGATCTGTTTTACTGTATATAGTACAGCATCGTTCTTTGTAATGTGGACTTTTGGGGATTTACCCCTTTTCTGTTTTATCTGTCTTGTCAAAAGTTTTGGATCCTATGTAATAAATGTAATTTTTTTTCTTGCAAATATACTCAAAGTTGTCCTCCTATGTATATCAGCTTTATATATATATATATATATATATATATATATATATATATATAGATAGATAGATAGATAGATAGATAGATAGATAGATAGAGGACTTTACAACTGTTGTCAAACTCAGGCCTATCAGCCAGGCTGATCATGTGACTTGACCTGTGGCTCTGGTGGTTCTGTGATGTCATGTGCTTATTTGCATATGATGATGTCACGGAATGTCTTTGTGATGTCATGGAACAGTGGCTATAAAACACAGTGCAGCGTCAATATCAGTCATTTGTCTTTGAACACATGTTGAAGACACCGTTTTCTTGCCTTTGATAAATTAATAGAATAAATTAATAGTTAATAGAATAACCTGAATAATAGAAAAGCTGTACAGTAGAAGACAGGCTCCACCACAGATTTACTTCCTTGAACGCTTAGCACTTTTACTACATTTTGTTTTTTTTTGAGGGGAGGTGCAGATTTAGGGGGATGCTTATGGGGGGCGGGTTTGGTGGGGGGATTTGTGGGGGTTTGGTTTGGGGACATAGCCTGAGCATAATGCCCATATGTGGTTGTAAGGCTCATATATGGTAATATCACCCATATATGGTAATGTATGTATGTGCGTGTGTATATATAATAGCCATGCCACTCCCAAAAGCCACACCTCTTCATAGCTCCACCCGTACATATAGCCCCATCCCTCCTGGTAGCCCTGCCCCTTTCATAGTGCTGTCCCCATGTATAGTCTCACCCCTTCAAAGCTCCACCCCTCCACATAGTCCCAAGGGCAGGGTTATGTGAAGGAGGCGAAGGTATGTGTAGATGCAGGCTCCAAAGTGGTCGTGGCTATGTTGAGTGCATGTGACTATGCGGAGTGGACGGACTATGCAGAGTGGGTATGGCTATGTGGCATGGGCGGGGCTATGTGGAGTGGGCAGGACTTGATACATACACACACCCACACACACACATACATATACTCGGCTTTATATACATAGATGGAGGACTGTGGGGGCCATTATACTACTATATTGAATGCAATGTGGAACCCATTATATTATATGTGTGACTATTGGGGTGCATTATACCATATGGGTGACTATTGGGGTGCAGTATACTATATGGGTGGCTCTGGGAGGTTCATTAAACTATGTGGAGGGCAATATTGGGCCCATTATAATATATGGAGGACTATGGGGTGCATTATAATCTAATATATAAAGTTGAGTGTATGTGTGTGTTTGTGGCAAGCCCTGCCCACTCCACATGGCCACACCAACTCCTCATAGCCACACTTTCTCCACATAGCCCCACCCCACTCCACATAGCCACACCCATGTGTGTGGCAAGCCTCACCCACTCCAGATAACCACACCCACTCCACATAGCAACGTCCACTACACATAGCCACACCCCTCCATTGTGATGTCACAATAGAATGTATAATGCTAGCTTATAAAATTCTGTGTAATATCACTGCCTCATCATTCTGATCTTATGACTCGTAAGAATGTGACTGGATGATTGTCATTACATGCCAAGAGAAAAGCTGTATTTTGCCTCAATGAGCAAGACTTATACAAAGGGAGGCAAGAATTACAGAAATGAATGAATGTATGTATGTATGTATGTATGTCCATTACAATCATAAAATTTTGCGCACACACCCCACTTGAGTTAGGGTTTGTAGGGGGAGGTGGATTTGGGGGGGCAGGTTTGGGGGGTGGGGTGCAGGTTTGGGGGGGCGTTTTTAGAGGGGTATTTGTTAAGGGTGGTGAGGAGGGGCATTTTTAGGAAGGTGGGGGAGCTGGTTTGGTGAGGGTGCGAGGGGGCAGTTGTGGGGTGGGAGAAGTTTTGGGGTGGGGACGGGGAGGTGAGAGGTAGATTTGGGGGGGAGCATGGGTGGATGTGGTGGGTTGGGGGGGAAGCAGGATTGATACGTATAGTGGACATACAATACACACACACAGACATACACTCAGCTTATAACTAAGAACAGTTAGTGACTATGCCCGGGCAACGCCGCGCTCTACAGCTAGTTATACTATATGGAAGACTATGTGGGGGCAATTATACTAAAAGGAAGGTTATGTGGAGGCCATTATAATATTTGGAGGCCTATTAGGGAGCCTTTATGCTTTATGGAGTGTTATTTGAGGGCCATTATAGTGTATGCAAGCATAGATTTTACTGTTTGGAGAGCTAGTTGGGGCCAATATATTGTATGTAGGCTTATTATACAGCATAGCGGGCTGAGCTGGGGTCAGTTAGGGATCATACTGTGTTGGGGTCACCATGCTTTGTCTGTGTGGTTGAGCGGGGTACAGTAGGGTCATCATACTGTGTGCATGGGGAGGGTACTGTGCAGGGACTCACTATGGGGATCATACAGTGTACAGTCATGGCCAAAAGTTTTGAGAATGATACAAATATTAATTTTAACAAAGTCTACTGCTTCAGTTTTTCTAATGGCAATTTGCATATACTCCAGAATGTCATAAAGAGTGATCAGCTTAACAGCAATTACTTGCAAAGTCAATATTTGCCTAGAAAATGAACTTTAACCCCCAAAACACATTTCAACATCATTGCAGTCCTGCCTTAAAAGGAGCAGCTAACATCGTTTTAGTGATTGTTCCATTAACACAGATGAGGGTGTTGATGAGGAAAGGGTTGGTGATCAATCAGTCATGATTAAGTAAGAATGACACCACTGGACACTTTAAAAGGAGGCTGGTGCTTGGTATCATTGTTTCTCTTCAGTTAACCATGGTTATCTCTAAAGAAACGCATGCAGCCATCATTGCACTGCACAAAAAT
This sequence comes from Allobates femoralis, assembly GCA_033576535.1. Classification (NCBI taxonomy): domain Eukaryota; kingdom Metazoa; phylum Chordata; class Amphibia; order Anura; family Aromobatidae; genus Allobates; species Allobates femoralis. The sequence goes on along the minus strand of JARQOC010000008.1, from coordinate 53,517,876 downwards.
GGCCTAACAGGGAAGAGTATCACAGCTAGAAAGATTGCACCTCAGTCAACAATCTATCGCATCATCAAGAACTTCAAGGAGAGAGCTTCCATTGTTGTCAAAAAGGCTCTCCTTTCAGATTTGTTCCTGTCTTTTATATCTACTAAATAAAGAATTATAAAATAAAAAAAAAAGGCTCAGGGTGGCCAAGAAAGACCAGCAAGCGCCAGGACCGTATCTTAAAACTGTTTCAGCTGCGGGATCGGACTACCAGCAGTGCCGAGCTTGCTCAGGAATGGCAGCAGGCTGGTGTGAGTGCTTCTGCATGCACTGTGAGGCGGATACTCATTGAGCAAGGCCTGGTTTCAAGGAGGGCAGCAAAGAAGCCACTTCTCTCCAGAAAAAACATCAGGGACCGACTGATATTCTGCAAAAGGTACAGGGAGTGGACTGCTGAGGACTGGGGTAAAGTCATTTTCTCTGATGAATCCCCTTTTCAATTGTTTGGAACATCTGGAAAACAGCTTATTCGGAGACGAAGAGGTGAGCGCTACCACCAGTCTTGTCTCATGCCAACTGTAAAGCATCCTGAAACCATTCATGTGTGGGGTTGCTTCTCAGCCAAGGGAATCGGCTCACTCACAGTCTTGCCTAAAAACACAGCCATGAATAAAGAATGGTACCAGAATGTCCTCCAAGAGCAACTTCTCCAACCGTCCAAGAGCGGTTTGGTGCCCAACAATGCCTTTTCCAGCATGATGGAGCACCTTGCCATAAAGCAAAGGTGATAACTAATTGGCTCAGGGAACATAACATAGAGATTTTAGGTCCATGGCCTGGAAACTCCCCAGATCTTAATCCCAATGAGATCTTGTGGTCAATCATCAAGAGACGGGTGGACAAACAAAAACCAGCAAATTCTGGCAAAATGCAAGCATTGAT
>JARQOC010000008.1:53293773-53516855 GCA_033576535.1 Allobates femoralis | reverse complement strand
CGGAAACGGACAACCCTGATGACGCTTCATTTCAGGGTCACATTTGAGTATCCCAGCTTGCACTGGGGCTTCTTAAATAAAATGTTATCAAACCAGAAGATAAAAAATAAAAGCAGGTAGATAAGGCAGAAAGGGAACGGTTGAGACTTTTTATTTACAGTACATATTAGTATATATCAGTATATATAAGAAAAGTGATTAGATTATACCACAAAATAGACATTTAGAACGAAATCATTATTAGTTTCGGACCACCCCTTTAATGAGGCGTGAATTTTGTATTCAATACTTTTGGGATAATCTAGCTTTGTTTTATATCATTTTCACACATGGATCCATCCTGATCAAACAGAAATGATAGTTTTTGATGGCACATGTGCTTTTACCACCGCAAACATTCTGCATATCCAGCTAAAGTTTTTCATGAAGACTCTACAGCAGACTGTGCTTCAGAACAGACTTACAGCAGATTTTTCATTAATCTATGTGCTAGACTGAACTTGACCAATGACCAGGTCAGCGCCTTCCCTGTGATGGTGTCACCATACCCTGCGTTCTTGGCCAAGACGCTGTTGTTCGCAGGATCAGCTCCTGTGGCAGAGTACAATCACTCACATATCTGCTCCTCTTTCACCACCTATCTGACGAAGGTCAATTATAGTCCAAAACGTTATAACAATCCATGCTGCTGGATTCTGGTGGCCATCATTAAAACTCACTATATTCATTGATGGAGGATGGCTCTACCATTCGGTGTACCTCTGCATCTTAGCTCTCATTCAGACTTCTGTGTGGCACGTATGTGTAGTATCACTGGCGTAACTTGAAGATCATGGGCCCTGATGTGAAAGCTCCAACAGGGCCTCCAATTATTGCTAATCTTAAATAGCATTAGTATTTTTCTATTGGCCAAAAGGACTTTTGGGTCCCCCTAGGATCCAGGCACTGGATGCGATCGAACCCCTACACCTATTGTAGTTACGCCCCTGAATAGCATGCATTTTTGTTTTACAGATACTACACAAACCCATTATATCCTATGGGGCTGCTCATATTTCTGTGTTTTTCTACAGCACAGATGGCAATAGTTAAAGGGACACTGTCACCAGGTTTTTGCCATCTCATCTAACAGCAGCATAATGTAGAGACAGAGACCCTGATTCCAGCGTTGTGTCTCTTACTGGGCTGCTCAGTGTAGTTTTCATAAAATCACTGTTTAATCAGTTGGCTATTAACATTGTATGACTAATCAAATAGTCCAGCATATTCATTTACTGCTAAATCTGAAGCAGAGAAAACAGTAATTTTATCAAAGTGACAGCAAGTAGGTCAGTAAGTGACACATGGCTGGAATCAGGGTCTTTATCTCTACATTATGCTGCTGTCAGATGGGATGGCAAAAACCTGGTGACAGTGTCCCTTTAATACAAGGCTGTAGGTCCTGAAAATATGGATGACATCGGTGTGCAGTGCATGTTTAGCATTGCAAAGTATAGGAGAAGCTTTTGAATTTATTTAGTTAACCCTTGAAGAAAAAATCATTACATATGCAATGTGCATGAGGTCACATTGTCCTAATGGTATCAGACGAGTTAATGATCCATCCATTAAAAACAATGATGATATTAATGGTAAAAATGGACACATGGATGCAAAACACTGATGACACTGGTACCATTTTTACATGAACGTATTTAAATATGGATGTGTGAATGAGGCCTTAAAGGAATTTTCTGGGCTGAAATGAAACGTCTGCAGTCACTATATGTGAAGCTGATTGGAAGCCAATAACCGTGTTACAAACACTTCTAGGAGAATGGATTCCCTTTTCTATATAATGATATGCCTAAGATGGCAATCAGATGAGTACACATGCCCAGTACATATTCACAGGTTCACATTGTACAGAAATATAATTAAGGAACAGATCTACAGAACATGCAAAAATGTCATGGAGGAACTACAATAATCGGACCACAGTCCACATTCACAAAGAACAGATTGTGATGTTTTTACCAAACCAAAAAGTGAAGGGAGAGTGTCAAAGAAAGACTAGTAAAGCCGTCTGTTGTACGAGAGGCCTCTATGGTTATTACATCCATGAAACTTGTCATAGAACAGACTGGATCTACAAATTTTGGCTAAGTTCACCTGCATACTTTCGTGAAAAAAAACTGACAGCGTTCGGACCCATGTTAGGGCCCTTTCACATCAGCATTTTTTTCAAATCGCGGCAGATGCGGTGAAAAAAACGCATCTGCCGCGATTACCGCATACCGGCTGCACTTGCGGCGCGGTTGCGGTAAATGGCATATAATGTATAGGCGGACTTGCGGCAGGTGCAGCAAGTGCGGTTTTGGCACTTGCGGCAGGTGCGGCCGCGAAAAAAAACCGCGGCTGACAGCATCTTTTTTCGCGGCCGCACCTGCCGCAAGTGCCAAAACCGCACTTGCCGCACTTGCCGCAAGTCCGCCTATACCTTGTATGGAGTTTACCGCAACCGTGCCGCAAGTGCAGCCGGTATGCGGTAATCGCGGCAGATGCGTTTTTTTTCACCGCATCTGCTGCGAATTTCAAAAAACGCTGATGTGAAAGGGCCCTTATTCAGTTGGGATGTTCAGATGAACGTCTTTCTTTTCCCAACGGACTGATTCTCCTTGTGAAAAACATGCATAAGTCTTGTCCATATTTTGGATGAGACTTGTCCATTCAGTTGAGCAACATCTGATTTTTATGGATACATTGCAGATCTTTAACATAGAAAAGATTACAGTTGTACCTTGATTTATGAGTATCTTTATTTGCAAGTGTTTTGAAAGACGAGCTACCATTTCTGAAAAATTGTAACTTGGTTAACGAGCCATGATTTGGATTACGAGCATTGCGGTCTTTTCCTCACTTCTGGATTCCGGCCGGAACTGAGTATACTGTGCATGTGTGATGCTGCTGTGATGCTGATGATTCTAGGTACTTATTGGCCGCCCGCTGCCGTCATTGCCTGCTGCTGTATTTATTCCGGTGCCGCTCTGAGCTCTCTCAGCCACCGTATATGTAAGGGATGCTTCCAGCCAATCAGACGCCAGCAACTGCTGGACAATCAGATGCCAGCAGCTGCCCTGGCGACCCAGAAAACGTGCAGCAGCAGATCGGTGAGAGTGTGTGTATGTGTTTCTTTCTGCAGGTACCTTAATGGGGATATTGGGGGCTGCATGGGGATGATGGGTATATTGGGGGCTGTATGAGGATGATGGAGCTGCAAGGATATATTGGGTCTGCAAGGAGATGATTGGGATACTGGGGGCTTCATGGGATATTGGCGGCTGCTTGGGGCTGATGGGAATGATGGGGACATTGGGAGCTTCATGATGATATTGAAGGCTGCAAGGGCATGATTATAGTTTTATGCTTTACTGTATTTTGTAATACGTTTACAGTTCTGTATGTACATGTATATGTGGCGCCCCTGCGGTCTGGTCGCCAAAGTGGTATTTGAGGTCATCGGTACTAATGCCATGTCTAAGGAGAATTGAGGTATCCTATGCTGAACACCTGAAGCATTCACACACTGCCTGAAATCTAACCAGAGGGCTTGGTACAAGAAGGCCTGTTCGGGACCGTGACAGACTCTGGTTGGAGGGAGGGTTTATCAGTAGAGGATGGTAGGGAGGGGAGAAAACAGAAGTTAGAGAGTCTGTATCGGGCCATGAGGCCAACAAGATGTGAAGTTGCAAACAGGACACTAGGTCCTGGCTGCTCAGGGATTTCAGATCCTGGCCACTGAATCTGGAGGCTACTGGGCTTCAGACACAATAGCCACGCTACGTGGGACTGTCCGGTGCACAGCAACTAAGAAAGGATTAGAGAGCCGGGTGGGTACGGCTGCTCAGAGTCTGAGTCGCTTGCCTGGCTGAAAGTCAGCAACAAGGGAGCTAAAGAGAAACAGGAGAGCTATAGGCACCTACAACATCATCCCAACGAGACATCAGCTGGTAGGCCAAATACCCATCTGGCAGAGCAGTCCCTACTCCTCAGACTGGCCAGACCTCAAACACCTAGTGAACCGATACCCTGGACTTGCTGCTGAACTGAACTGCAAAGTAAAAGGTAAAGAACAAGGAGACTGTGTCCGTGCCTTCTTACTGTTACATTTTTGCACCTTTTGCTCACAACTACCACCACCATTACCACCTATCACCTACTACACCCCACGGGCCTGCCCTGGCTGAGGCGGGTATAACACCTAGCTAGACACACACAGCTGGCATCACAAACTTTATAAACTTTTCTCCCCTGTAAACACCCCTTTTGCATGTGCAGTTAAGGCCACAGCTGCTGGGCATCGCCACCATGAACTCTACACCCCTGGCCCAGCTGTCTGAGTATCCTGGCCTTGCGACCATCACATTTATGAAAACAGTAGATATTTTTGGGTTGTGGAACGAATCGTCTATGTTTCAATTATTTCTTATGGGAAAATTTGCTTTGATATACAAACGATTTGAATTACAAGCACACTCCCGGATCGGACTATGCTCATAAATCAAGTTTCCACTGTATTTGTTCTACATTTTAATAATGGCTGATATATAAAAAATGGATGGCAATCGTCAACCTGTCTATTTTTTCTGGATAAACAAATTACGATTTTTATACATTTTTGTGAACTTAGAGATACATTTTAAATAGTTAGAAATTCATGAACGTACTGTATATAGTAATTAATTAACCATTATTCGGACTATTTTTCTTTGTCTTCCTGCAGTTTCACCTTTGTTTAGTTCCACTGTTTGCTGTGCATCTGCTTTTATTGGCTGCAATGCAATAAATCCCACAGTGTTGGCCAACTTAGAAAACGCCAAGTGGAGTGAGTGATTCTATAAACCACAGAAGTTTATTAGTAACGAGCGAGTAGTAAGATACACGGGTTCGGATAGCTCTAACTGAATACTTTGAACAAGTACCGAATCCAATGCAAGTCAATGGGGAACTCACTCGGATCTAAATACTGAAACAGTTCAAAGTATTCAGTTAGAGCTATCCGAACCCAAATATCTTACTACTCGCTCATCCCTAAAGTTCATCTTTATTGTGGGTAATAGCCATAGACATAGAGCACATGGAGGCAGAACGTGGTAAGCGGTGGTCTTCATACGTGCTATCTAGACCCACCTGATCAGATTCTAGAGCAGCGTTCTCCAACTCCAGTCCTCAAGAGCCACCAAGAGATGAAGGATTTCCTTAGTGTTGGAATCATCACCTGTGCAGGTCATAAATGATTAAGGAGATCCTGAAAACATGACTTGTTGGCGGCTCCTGAGGACTTGAGTTGGAGAACAGTGTTCTAGATGTATGGGATGTGGAGCAGATGCCCACCATGCTGTGTTTACCATGGCAGGAGCATTTTACAGTATCAGATTTTCACACATATGACACTATTTACAATCTCTTCCCACACAGGCGTCTATATTAATCCCCCTCCTGTCAGTAAGATCTTGGCAGTAATTGGCACCCACATTTGGGTGTAGGGTGGGGAGGGATGCACAATATGGAGACGTGTACCTGTTGCCGGCTGCATTCTGTGATGCTTCTTGCTCCTCTGTTTTTGCGGTGAGTTCCCCATCATTCTGCAGCAGGATCTTGTCCTCTTTTCCTTCCCTGTCGCTCTCCCTCCAGGTATTTACATCACCTCTGTCTGTCTGCAGGCTTCACCATCTCTCCCTCCCTCTCAGCTCTTTCCTGCCCTCCAATCGCTTTTCCCTCTATCTTATTTCTATGTCACGTTCTTTCGCTTCCTAACCCGCCAATGTTATCGCCCTCTCTCTCTCGCCCATTATGTCTACCTTCCTGTCTTGTCTTGTATTCTTTATTTTTCCCCGTATTTGGCCATCAATATTTTTGGATTGTCAGTCACGTTTCACCTTGTTTGCAGCCCACCTGCCCCCTATATTCCACCCCACTGTTTGTCAGACCCCCGCCTCCTTGTGCTGCCCCTCTTCTTTGCACCCTCACCCTGCTCTGGCCTTGCTATATACAGAGAAGCCTCCAGCAGTGGTCCATTCACACTCCCCTCCCTGTGTATGTGGCCCCCTGTTATCTCCCTGCCTTATTCTATGCACATACGTCTCTGTGCTGACCCCCCCTCACATCAGCACTGCATACTGCTCCCTCCCTCCCTGGCTCAGTCTATCTCTACCCCTCTCCTGCACAGCAGTCAGCGTGGTACATGCATCCTATATGCCCTTTCTCTCACATCATCTGCCCTTTCCTGTGCCATCCGTGTTCCGTCTGCCTCATCTCACCTCTCCCTTTCTTATACTTATTCTTCCCTGTCTTCTCTCCGCTGCCCAGAGGTGGATGCTTCTGCCGCAGGGATGTGCCTTAGTGATGCTGATGTGAGCACAGTTGGGAGATGCAGTCTGTTCCTTGCCTCTGTGCTCTGCCTCCCCTCTATATTTTTCCTTTCCTCTCTTCCCTTGTTCTGTCTCTCCTCCCCTCATAGTATGAAACCTTTACATCACCCAGTATAGAAACCCGACACAGTTCATGGAATATCATTTACATTGTCAGATAGCATCAGATGCACACATCTCATTGTAGAGTTAAAGGTACCAATATAGTAGGATGAATTTTTTCTGAGAAAGGTGATATTCCGGCTTTGAAACACTTTAATATATTAGGAAATTGCATAAATAACTTCCCGGTTTAATTCCATAGCATTTTACCTATAGAAGTACTTTGGAAATAATCTACCGTTGACTAATACGGAGTAATCCCATTGCTACATATACTTTAAAGTGCACCTGTCTCATGTTTTGGGGTTGTAAACCCTGCTCACCACCTTTACATGATGTAATTGGGGTTCCAGTAACCCCTTTATATCCCCAGACATCTCCCTGCATACCTCATAAAGTGAGTTTTATTCTGTCCTGGGCTCTATGCTAATTTCATGGTCTGTCCATATGGGGGTCTGCAGATTGTGGTCAGCACCGCCCGCTCCATGCAAACACCGACCTTCCTGAGTGTATGCAAGTGGATGATAATGCTACAATTCCCAAGTCTTGCCCCTGCGCATTGGTGCCTCACTGTGCCCTATGGAAGAGCCAGGGACTCCACTACACAGGCGTCAAGACGTCGGGCACCGTGCGGATGATGCAAGACTGAAATCTCGCATCAGCACAGTGGAATCACTGGCTCTTCTATAGGGCAAAGTGAGGCGCCACTGCGTAGGTGCGAGACTTGGGAATGGTAGCATTGTCATCCACTTGCATACAGTCAGGAGGGGTGGTGTTTGCATGAAGCGGGGTGGCGCTGATCACAATCTGCAGACCCCCATATGGCCAATCCATGAAATTAGCATAGAGCGCAGGACAGATTAATAGTCATTTTCTGAGGTGCAGGGGGCATCTGGGAATATAAAGGGGTTACAGCAACCCTAATTACATCATGTTAAGGTGGTGGGCAGGGTTAGAACCCCCAAAACTGGTAGCAAGTGCACTTTAAATGGAAGTAAATTCAGGACTACAGAACAGGAGATGGACTTGGGTATTCTGGTCATAAGAAAACTGAGCAGCAGCACTCAATGTCAAGCAGCAGCTGCAAAAGCAAACAAGATATTAGGGTGTATAAAAAGAGAAATTTCTGTGATGTCAACATATTGTTAACCCTCTATAAATCTCTTGTAAGGCCACACCTAGAATATGGGATCCAGTTTTAGGCGCCACATTTTAAACAGGATACTAAGAAAATTAAAGTCAGGTCAAAGGCAGCTACTAGCTTATTACAAGAGATGGAAGGTCTCCCATATGATGAGAGGAAAAGTTGGTCTTGTTTTGCTTAGAAAAAAAGATGTCTCAAAGGCCTTCTCATTTATATGTGTAAATAAATGTGTGGTCAATATGCAGGAAGGCATATGGCTTATTCCTTTCAACAACAATACTAAGGGGCGCTCACTGCAGGTCAAAGAACGGCGATTCAAGCAGAAAAGTAAGAGAGGGTTCTTTACAGTTAGAGCAGTCAGACTGTGGAATGCCGACCACAAGAGGTAGTAATGGCAGACACTATAAGTGCTTTTATAAAAGGGCTGGATGATTTCCTCAGTGCACTTACTCTGGGTTATAGATGATTTAGTACTAAAATTGATGGAAGAAGGTTGAACTCGATGAACCTAGGTCTTTTCTTTTTTTTGTTGAATATGTTTTTATTAAACATTTTAAATCAAACAGTATACAACCCAATGCACAATAACTACAGCGTATTCTTCCATGGAACTCCTCTACTTACACGTTAAAGAAATATATTCCATTACACTTGATCATCTTATACAAGACTTATCATTTCGCCTAATACACCTAGATCTTTTTTAAACCTATGTAACCCTGCCTCAGAGAGCACTTTCCAGACACCTAAGCGGCAGCCTGCATTCTGCTGTATGGCCTAGGGGGAAATTGTAAATCAATTCAGAAATTTAATTTCAGATAAGTTATTCTTCTTAAATTTAATATCTCCTATTATTGTCTGAGGTTTCTTTACGATGTAAAAAAATAAAATAAAATCCTTATACTCACCCCACTGCTCACCTCTCCAGCCCCTCTGCTCCTCATTATCACCTGTCCAGTCTTCTTCACATCCTCTGATTTCCCCTGCTCAAGCTGAAATCCCCAATGAGGTACAATAGGGTTCTGTGCAAGAGCATGGAAGCCAGAGCTGTGTGCCCATTTTCTACCAACTCCAACTCCGACTCTGACTCCACCAAAATGGGCTCTGACTCCACGCTCCAACTGCACAGCCCTGGTGGAAGGTCATCATGACATTCGTCATGACATTGCGCATATGCGGATGTGGCGCCCCACCGGGTAGGCCGCCACCAGAGGTACTGAACTCCTCCATTAGGGGGAGAGTTGTGCCTCTGGTCTCCAGGTACTGGGATTGTGCAGTTGAGCTTCACACACACAACACTTAGGACCCAGGGGCGGTGGGTGGACCCAGAGGGAGGACCCAAGCGTAGCCGGGAGGGAAAAGTGAAGAGCAGGTAGTAGAGTAGTGGCGAGACCATCGAAGAGAGAGGAGTGGAGTGGAAGTCGGGAGTGTAGGGGCGGTGTGGTGCCGACTCCCGCTGGCTGGAGCATGACCCCGGGAGGGAAAGACCGACAGGTGTAGAGGAGGAACGGAGCCCTTAGGGTACGGAACAAGACGTAGATCTCCTTACGCCCATATCTGGCGAGACAGAGGGGCTAGTGGATGATACAGAGACCTGGCCCTGAACACGGCGCGGATGCTTCATGCCCGAACCGTTGAACGAGAGGCCCCAAGTTCCTAACAGGAGCTGTGGCTGAACACTTGACACAACTCGAAGAAGGCGGCCGATCTAGGGATCAGTACCCTGAAGGGGTTCAACAGAGCACCCGTGGCTGTCAGTACCTGAGCTCCGTGCTGCGGAGACGCTAAGTGATGAGCGTGGAGACGAGCTTATGGCACGAAGGGACCACCAGAGACAAAAACACCTAGTGAGAGAGGAAGGTACACCAACCGAGACTTCACTGCACTAACCCAGTTCTGGAGACAACGCTGAACCAGAGGTTGGCAAGGGACGTACCCGGCGACCATGCTGAAACTGCTGAGTAAAACTAACAGTACTCCAACTGTGGTGTGTGAGCCTTTCTTTAGCGGCGACCACCGACCGTGGAGGACGCATGAGACATCGGGGTGCTGACGAAGCAATGAACACCTGCCAAGGTACGAACTGACTCGTCCATTCTGCTGCCCTGGGGACCACGCTCCACCTGCAGGGAGCGGAACCATCCAAGCTGCCAGTCACCATCCCCAGAGGTTCTGAAGCAGCTGTGGCTGCCCTGGCCGCATATCGCAGGTAGCATCACGAATACCCTTTTTCCCTATCTACCCCCCGTTTATTAAAATGACACTACCAGGGTCACAGGACCAGGTCTCGGCCCCAGTCTTTCCCCGTGAAAAGAACCGAGAAGTGAAGAACAACAACTGCTGCCTGGTTCCAGAGTACCCCTTGCCCTGGAGTGGGCATGTTACAGAGAATTTGGCTTCATCAGAAGAAGTCCTGGCCTTGAGAGATCCAGGATTTTCAGTGCAAGCCACAGTGATCAGAAGGTACAACAAATGTTTGTGTGGTACCCCTGCGACTTGGTCGCCATAGTGGTACTGGACCTACTCCAAAGGTATGGTGCCATTGCTCTTGGGTAAGATGGGAACATGAAGCTGAGACACACCACCACACACCCAACACCCTTCCAAATTCCAGGCCAGGAAGACATTAGGCGGAAGAGTCTCATACTTGAGTAGGCAATCCTCTGGCTGGAGGGAGGAGTAGGGCTAAGGGGTGGGAGAAGTTAGTTAGTCTATGTGATGGAGAGAGAGAAGAAGGAGCAGCAGGGGCGTAACTAGAACTGGCAGGGCCCCATAGCAAACTTTTGAACGGGGCCCCCTCCAAGACACGCCCCCAATGACATGCCCCCTCCAAGACACGCCCCCCCAATGACACGCCCCTTCAAGACACACCCCCTTACAGGCCCCAGCAGTATATACAGCAGCCCCAGTGGTATACCGCAGCCTCTCCAGTGGTATATACAGGCCCCAGCAGTATATACAGCAGCCCCAGTGGTATACCGCAGCCTCTCCAGTGGTATATACAGGCCCCAGCAGTATATACAGCAGCCCCAGTGGTATACAGCAGCCTACCCAGTGGTGTATACAGGCCCCAGCAGTATTACAGCAGCCCCAGTGGTATACAGCAGCCTCCTCAGTGGTATATACAGGGCGGCCCCAGCAGTATTACAGCAGCCTCCCAGTGGTGGTATATACAGGCCCCAGTGGTGGTATACAGGGCCCCTGGTGGTGGTATATACAGGCCCCTGGTGGTGGTATATACAGGCCCCTAGTGGTGGTATATACAGACCCCTAGTGGTGGTATATACAGGCCCCTGGTGGTGGTATATACAGGCCCCTGGTGGTGGTATATACAGGCCCCTGGTGGTTGTATACAGGGCTCCTGGTGGTGGTATATACAGGCCCCTGGTGGTGGTATATACAGGCCCCCTCACAGTGTCCCAGCAGCACACACACACAGGGTATATACAGGCCCCTCACAGTGTCCCAGCAGCACACACACACACAGGGTATATACAGGCCCCCTCACAGTGTCCCAGCAGCACACACACACACAGGGTATATACAGGCCCCCTCACAGTGTCCCAGCAGCACACACACACAGGGTATATACAGGCCCCCTCACAGTGTCCCAGCAGCACACACACACACAAGGGTATATACAGGCCCCCTCACAGTGTCCCAGCAGCACACACACACACAGGGTATATACAGGCCCCCTCACAGTGTCCCAGCAGCACACACACACACACAGGGTATATACAGGCCCCCTCACAGTGTCCCAGCAGCACACACACACACACAGGGTATATACAGGCCCCCTCACAGTGTCCCAGCAGCACACACACCCACAGGGTATATACAGGCCCCCTCACAGTGTCCCAGCAGCACACACACACACACAGGGTATATACAGGCCCCCTCACAGTGTCCCAGCAGCACACACACACACACAGGGTATATACAGGCCCCTCACAGTGTCCCAGCAGCACACACACACACAGGGTATATACAGGCCCCCTCACAGTGTCCCAGCAGCACACACACACACACAGGGTATATACAGGCCCCCCCATGCTGCCGGCTGCTCACTGTCAATAAATATTGTTATATGTTATTAGCGGCGCCTCTCACCTCCGGGCTCAGTGCAGCAGCAGCTCCTGACCTGCTCCTTCCAATCCTGCTTATTGTCTGGCTGCTCTGTGTGCTGTAAGTGACCGGTCACTCAGTAAGTTAGTTAGGACAAGTCAAGGAACTTGGAAGGAAGGACTGAGCTCACTCGAGCGAGGTCACAGGCCGGCCAGGGGGCGGAGTCAGATCTGCAGAGAACACACAGCGTCAGGCAGGCAGGCAGCAGCAGGCTACAGACTGGCGGCGGCGGCCCCTTGATCTCTCTGTGTGCGGCGCCTGCGGCCGGGCCCCCACCCTCACTGACGGCCACACACACAATGACAACAGTATCGCAGGCGCAGCTGCCGGTATAGCAGCGGCTGCGTAGCGCGCTGGGTCCGGGCCCCCCACAAGCGCCGGGCCCCAAAGCGACTGCTACGGCTGCTATGCCGGTAGTTACGCCAGTGAGGAGCAGCAAGATGGAGTTCTAGGGGACACTGAGGCTGGGGCCTAGCAGGACCTGTGGGTGGTCAACCGCGAACCCACGAATCTACAGCCAACTTCCAGGTCATGGTAGAAGAACTTGCTGCATGAGGGATGTCAGCCCCAATTTGGTGTGGAACTTTAAGACCAAGCCAAGAAACCAGAGGCCACTGAACTGCAGGTGCAGTGGCCATCACCGTGTACTCTCCCAGGCACAGTGTCTACAGAGGGTCAAGAGGACGTGCCAGTCCGTCGCTCAGCAGGGTCCGCAGTCATCTGCCTTGGGACTTGTAGCACGAAGGTGCTGGTGAAGAAAGAGAGAGAACAGCGCAGGAAGGAAAGGGCAGCATGGGAAGGCTTATAAATGGTGTCTCAGTGGAGTGGACCTGGTCTGCTTGAGAGCTGGCCAAGTTGCAATCTGGGAGAACACAGTACCCCAGCTGGGTTGGCACTGAACTAAGCTACAGTAAAGAGACTGGTAAGAACTGCAACCCCTTTGTATGCCCACTGCAGTGTCTTCCTGCATTGATCACAATCACCATCATTCACCACCTACTACACTGCAGGGGACCGCTCCATCTGTGGGGAGTGTTACATCAAAGCTGCCACAAAATCTATGCCCTGGGAACCTATTCAAGCAGCGCTGGTCGTCCCTGATCAGACACCACAGATGGCGTCACGATCATCCTTATAAACTTTATTTTCCCTGTAAATAACCCCTTTTTCAATACCGGTCACGGCCACGACTTTCAGGGAGAGCCACTGTGACATCTCCCGAACTGTTAACCCCTGGAAGCTGAGTACCCTGGCCCCATGATGGCTGTATTTAAACGGGTGACAGTGAGGAATGCAGAAGCCAGAAAGGTGAGGTGAGTATAAGGATTTATTTTTTATTTTTTCACCTTTTGATGGCCCTACAGTTAAGACAAATGGTGGCCAGTGGCTGCCTTTTTGAGAATCCACATACAAGAACATTTTTTTAAAAAAATCCACGTTTTGGCAAATGCAGATTTTTGTGAAATTCATGTGAAATTTAATTCAAAATATATGTTCCCCATCCTGCTATACACAGTATGTTCCCCATCCTGGTATGTATGGTATGTAAGTCCCTCATCCTCTTATATATGGACTCCATCCTGGCATATGGTCCTTATTCTTGTATATATGGTTCCCATATTAGGCTGCTTTCACATCAGTGTTTTTTTTAAATCGCGGCAGATGCGGTGAAAAAAACCGCATCTGCCGCGATTACCGCATACCGGCTGCACTTGCGGCACGGTTGCGGCACAGTTGCGGCAAGCCCCATACAATGTATATGCGGGCTTGCGGCAAGTGTGGTTTTGGCACTTGCCGCAGGTGCTGCCGCGAAAAAAACGCGGTCGGCCGCAAGTGCCAAAACCGCACTTGCGCACCTGCCGCAAGCCCGCATATACATTGTATGGGGCTTGCCACAACTGTGCCGCAACCGTGCCGCAAGTGCAGCCAGTATGCGGTAATCGCGGCAGATGCGGTTTTTTCACCGCATCTGCCGCGATTTAAAAAAAACGCTAGTGTGAAAGTACCCTTAGAATATATGTCCACTTCTATCTCTAACGTATACGGTTATTTAAACAAACCCCCCCCCCCCCATCATTTCTCTATAGACTGTAAGCTATGGAGGGTGAGTAGGTACAGTTTGTATTATTAAGAGAAAGTGAATCAGGGGGAAGGGTTTATTCCAAACTGGAGTTGTGGAATTTACAAGATCAATAGACATGTTAAGGATATGCAAAAGATGGCAAACAAAGTGGAAACAAAATTCTCAAAATCTCTATTTATTCAGTATTGAGTAAGAGCGCCATGCCCAGAAATCCAAACCCAATGATGGCAGACAACCCAAAAGGTAAACCTGAAAGCCTACTGTTTACAGAATTCTTAGAAGAGGTGCCCTGGGCGAAGGTCCATTCACAGACTATGAACCCAAAAGTGTCAACATGCCACCTAGTGGTGAATTTAACAGTTAATGATATTTTTAAGTGTTTAATGTAAAATAAACATAAAACCATTTAAACTTATGTACAATCTTAAAACTAAGGAAAGAAAGGTACTAAATCATTTTTCTATAGACAAAAATATTGAGGTGTATAGATCAATATTCCACTCTAGTATGAATGTCTATTCTATATATGAGATCCTTCCAGGTGATCCAACAGACAAATATGGCACCTTATATGAAACCGTCCTTTTGCTTAAAATGTAAATTGATTTAAAAAAAATGAGTTTAACTTAATGTTACCTACATATCCTCAGACAGCAACTTTCTACGCACTACTGAAGATACACAAGGAACTACCCACTCCTTAAAGGGACTCTGTCAGGTCACTTTTCAGTACTAAAAGTACCTTGAACAGTGCCTGGGCAGATCTTTAAAAACATGCAAAAATTATTACTGTACCCTTTGTAGTTTTCTTGCTATAAGCATCTGCATCCTGCAGTTAACTGATGCACTAGTTGGCTCATACTTTCACTGCTGAATAGTCTGCAGTATGTAAATGTTATTTATATGTCAACACCCATGGAAGCTGTTATTCTGTCCCTCCCCTCTCCTCTATGCTCTAGTCTCCTGCTCGTGTTGTGTAATATAGCTTATATTTTCATTTCGGCCTGTCCTGCTTCTGAGAGGGAGAGATGGCAGGCACATATCTAGTTATCAGATAAGGTTGTCTTCTTATGTGAAACAAGCCATGCTGTCTGTGAGAAATTCTGTGTGTTTATTTGAACATTTGTTTTGCAGCAGACAGGAGGTTACAGCCCCACCATGTGAGTGATTGCCACTTAACTTTGCTTGTTGAAGAGAGCAGTGCAGAGGAGGCAGTTAAGTCACTACATGAATATTCATTCCCTGGGGAGTGGGCAGCAGAGAATTAAGTGATCACTCCCTGTGATTGACAGATGAATGAATCTTTTTTTCAGTTTACAGAGGATAGAAAGAAGTATAAGCAAAAGAAATACATGGATAGAGAGAGCTTCACCAGAGGAATTAGAAAGTGATATCAGTTACATATGGATTTTTGACCTGACAGATTCCCTTTAAGGACCGCTTGACTGTATATAGCATTGATTCCCTCTCTCAAAATCCAAGCCTCTAATTTGATAAAATATTGCAACTCCTTGTTATCTCATTACGTGCAAGATGCTTATTAGACAACATAATTATTGCCAGGTGTGCCTTTGGCTGGTCACAATAAATGCCCACTTTAAAATGTGCAGTTTTATCACACAGCACAATGCCTCAGATGTCGTATGGTTTGAGGGAGCGTGCAGTTGGCATACTGACTGCAGGAATGTTCACCAGAGCTGTTGCCCATGAATTAAATTTTCATTTCTCTACCATAAGCCATCTCGAAAAACATTTCAGAGAATTTAGCAGTACATCTAACTGGCCTCAGAACTGCAGACCACAGGTAACCACACCAGCCCAGGACCACCACATCCAGCATCTTCACCTCTAACATCATCTGAGAGCAGCCACCTGGACAGCTGCTGCAACCATCGGTTTGCTTGACCAAAGAATTTCTGCACAAACCATCTCAGAGGAACTCATCTGCAGCTCTTTGTCCTCATCGGGGTCTCCACCTGACTGCAGCTCATTATCGTAACCGACTTGAGACAGCAAATTTCTCACATTCGAAGGCATCTGGCTTGTTGGAGAGGTGTTGTCTTCATGGATGAATCCCCATTTTACTTACACTTCAGATGGCAGACTGATAAATGGGGGTCACACTAAATACTGACTTATTTTCTGACCCCCCCTTTCCCCCAGACCCCACCAACACTGTAAAACTGCACATTTTAGAATTGCCTTTCATTATGGCCATGCAAAGGCACACCTGTGCAATAATCATGCCGTACAATCAGCACCTTGCCACACCTGTGGGGTGAATGAATTATTTAGCAAAGGAGAAGAGCCTTGTGTGCATACAAAAACGTCCTAAATCTTGATATAGCTCATGAAAAATGGAAACAAAAACAAAAGGGTTGCATTTACCGTATATACTCGTGTATAAGCGAGTTTTTCAGCCCAAAAATTGGGCTGAAAAGTCCCCCCCTCGGGTTATACACGGGTCAATACAGTAACAGGCTGGAAGAGGCGGGGGAGGCTGCTGTATGAGCGGCCCCATCACGTGGGGCCGCTCATTATATATGCACTGCTTCCCTCTGTCAATCAGCAGCAGGGGGAAGCAGTGCATATATGCCCCCAAATGCTGGCACTCATCCCCCTCCGTTATAAGCATCCCCCCCCTGGCTGGCTTTAGTTACCATCCCTGTATGCTCCGTCCTCGGCAGCATCCGGGGTCATGTGACCGGCCGGTCGCATGACGTCATCGCTACTGGCGGGGACCCCGGATACAGCAGAGGACGGGAGCGTGGAGGACCGGCGCGGATCAGAAGACCTGGGATGGTAACTTAACAGCTGGGGGGGTGGATGCTTATAACGGAGGGGAACAAGTGCGAGCATTTGGGGACATACTGTATATAACTCACTGCTGGGGCCTGTATATACCTGTGGGGCTGCTGTATACCTGTGGGCTGCTGTATACCGTGGGGCTTCTGTATACCGTGGGCGCTGTATACCCTGGGACTGCTGTATACCACTGGGGCGCTGCTATAACCTCTGGGGATGTTGTATACCCTGGGGGCTGCTGTATACACTCTGGGGCTGCTATATACCTCTGGGGCTGCTGTATACACCTCTGGGGGGGTGCTATATACCTCTGGGGCTGCTGTATACCTTGGGGCTGCTGTATACACCTCTGGGGGCGCTGTATACACCTCTGGGGCTGTATACACTCTGGGGCTGCTATATACCTCTGGGGGCTGTTATACCTCTGGGGCTGCTGTATAACCTCTGGGGGCTGCTGTATATACCACTGGGGGGGCTGCTGTATATACCACTGGGGGGCTGCTGTATATGCCACTGGGAGGCTGCTGTATATACCCCTGGGAGGCTGCTGTACTGGGGGCTGCTGTATATACCACTGGGAGGCTGCTGTATATACCACTGGGGCTGCTGCTGTATATACCACTGGGGAGGCTGCTGTATATACCACTGGGGTGCTGCTGTATACTACCACTGGGCTGCTGCTGTATACTACCACTGGGGCTGCTGTATACTACCACTGGGGCTGCTGCTGTATACCCACTGGGGCTGCTGTATACTACCACTGGGGCCCTCTGCTGTATATATCATTGGGGTCCTGCTGTTACTACCACTGGGGAGGCTGCTGTATACCACACTGTGGGGGCTGTTATACTTGTGATGGGTCCACCCTCGGCTTATACACGAGTCATAGGTTTTCCAGTTTTGGGGCAAAAGTGGGGTCGGCTTATACACAGGTCGGGTTATACACGGTATGTTTTTTATTATAAATTGCTGAGGTGTGTCCTTTCCATAATTATTTTATCCTTAATGGCAGGTACTACCACCAGCTCAGGAACACTGCAATGGGGAGCACTTGTGCCCCCACGTTGCCAATATTCTCCAGGTCTGGTGGGAGGACATCACAGTTTTTTGGGGTGAGGATATGATGTCCTGACCCCAGTTTCTGTTCTGGGGGTGCTGCATCAATGACATCCTCATCCAGTGGCGGACCTTGAGCCTAGAGGGCCCTGGTGCAGCAGCTGCTGGTGAGGAGCGGATGGGGGGTGTGCTAGCCGAGCGGATGTCGGCGAGGAGCGGGGGGGTGCTGGCGGATGTCGGCGAGGGCAAGGAGCGGGGAGGGGTTAGGTGCTGTGGTTGAGGCGGCCCCTACCTGCGCACGGGCCACGCATTGCAGTCCTGGGAGCCAGGGTGGCAGAGGAGGGGAGGGGCGGGATCAGCCAAGGGTCAGGGGGTCGGCTGTAGGCCCCCATGCAGGCTTGAGGGGCCCCTAGCCGGTTGGGGCCCTGGTGCAGCTAAACCAGCTGCACCACGGTACGTCCGCCCCTGTCCTCATCCTCTGGCCAGAAGGAAAGAGAGAGTTTTTGGATTGTGTTAACCAAGTAAATTAGGATAGCATTGGACTCACCTTAGGTGGATGGCAATATGATTTTAATTCTCAATATTAATATTAGAAAAGACCCCATGGTTTTCCTGAGGCTAAGTAAGCCAACAATCACAAAGAGCCAATGGGAGTGGCATACTGGAGTGGAGAACCACCACCCAATTAACCTTAAAGGGGAATACTTTTCAAACTTGAAGGAACTGATGTACCCAGTATTCAGACTTTGGCCCTAATTCATGAAGAATGTCGCATTGAGGGTGTGTGTCAAAGTCAGATGCTCCTGATTTATTAAGAGGTGCATGCTTTTAATGAATTAGCATCTTCTGACAAATGATATGTATGTTCACGTTGCCTCATTACAAATCTTACTCATTCAGAGACTGGAGTAATATTTCTAATGTAATAACCACCACTGGTCATCATGAATCAGACAAGTGTAGTGCTTATGCTCAATTCCACACTGTCCCACCCAAGCCCAGACCATTTTGGTGAAGCTGGATGAAACTAGTGTGAAAATGCAAAAAGTCACTACATATGCAACTTTGTGTTGTGCTAAAATGTTGTGACTTTTCAAAGCAATTTACACCAGAATTTTAGTGTTAACACGACATTCACTGATGAGCAAAAGGGTGACTTTCAGGCTCCATATCTCACTATCCACTACAGCACTGAGTGTGAGACTACCTTCATTTTATAGACAATCATCATGGCTACTTATACATACAATTTGACTTGCAACAATTTAGCATATGATTAGTTATGCAAATTCTTGTTCTGATTGATTTTTCAGATTGACTGTATTAGCCCTATGAGCCTCACAGAACAATTTCATTTCATGAGTTTCTTTCTGAAAACAGCAAAAGTCCCCAAACATGAACCCCATTTTAGAAACGTCACCTCTAATCTAGGAGTGCAGTGACCATTTTAGACTCACAGATGCTTCATAAAAGTTTATACAAAAATTGGGATGTCAAAATAACAATGTTAATTTTATCCAAAGGACCCCTCAATTGGAAACTACTGTTGTGGCAACATGGCGAGGTTCAGAAGGTAAGGAGTGCTATTTGACTTTTAGAGTGCAGTGTTCGCAGAAACAGATTGTGAACACCATGTCCCATCCCCAATAGAGCCTATTTTTCCCCTTGCATTTGCCACACCTGGGCATACGGGCCAAATCACATTACCGTGACACCCCATAGCCCTAGAAGACAACAGGGCCCGATTCCGAGTACCCCTGCCGCCCTGGGGTAGACACTATTATAAATCCAGATTCCTGTATAGGGGTTAAAGGATGTTAGGGTTTCTCAGGATTCTGCCTATTGGAGCGGCTTGAGCCTAGTCTATCCAAGTTAGCCTTTTTGTGCATGTAGCCTTGGACAGACATCACATCCTGATGTGCCAAAACAGCAGAGATCCCCCAAAACAACCCCATTCTTGAAACTATTCCAAGAGGCAGGTGGGAAGCTAGATGCAATGGGAGGAGCTAGATGCAGAGGGAGAAACTATAGGCAATGGGGGGAGCTAGAGGCAGGAAGGGAGCAGCTAGAGGCAATGGGGGAGCTAGAGGAAGTGGGAGGAGCTAAGAGGCAACTCCCATCTCCTATCTCAGTGATGGGAAAGTCTTCATTGCATACAGATTTTACCTCAGAATTGAGACTTTTGATAATGACTGACAGAGTAAGAAGCATGGTTATGGTTAGGCAGTTTATATGATGGCAGGAGTTAAATGGAAAACATGTTGCTTTTTCCTGTGTCCTCACTAGGACCACGGATGGACAGACACAGCTGTCTGATGCTGTAAAACATCTGTCAGTGGAAGAAATGTGTAATCTCAGCTTTTTCTGTCCGTGGGAGCTGTTTATGAAATGAAAACCCGGCTTAAGTGAAGTACACAAGCTTGTGTTCCTAGCAAAGTTTTAAATATTTTAATATGTTGAAGTATCTAATTTTAGATTTCTTTTCTGCACATACTCTGTAATTAATTTACTTTTCCCAGCCCAGTAAACAACCCGTAATAACGTTTCATTTTCTAGAACATTTATCGCAAGAAAATTGTTTTACCATAAAAGATGCCCACTAAAGCCTAAAATCGCGGTCCATGTCTGGCAATCTGCAGTGGACTACGGGCACGTGTGCTTTCTTACATCAACAGCACCCATTTTGTTAATCTGAGTTTATTCATATGGGAAATGTAATATTTTTTGCATTTTCTTCTACAGCCTGATTAAAAATGTCCAAACTGATTGAAACAGACATTAGATGCCCTACATCTCGCTCGTTTGATTGCTCTACTTTTGTTCATTGACAGAAGAACATGCTGCGCTATTTGCTACAATCAAAAGTCCCTGACATATTTATCCCATGAAAACCTAAATGGACATTGCAGTAAATCTTTCAATAAGTCTTGAGGATTAACTGTACAAGAGAAATAGAAAAGAGGTCATGAATATGATGCACAAACAAAAGGCTTTACTCGAATATAAAGAGATAAAAACTACTATAAAAAATGTAAAAGTGTGCCGAATAGTGAACACTGCCATGCCCCATCTCAAATGTACTACAAAGAGCTACAAATAAGGATGAAAAATCCAATAAATATGCAAAACATATATCAAGGATCACATAACTTCACATGAATAGATTTGGGAAAATTCAAGTAAAATATATCTGGAATTGTCACACACAGTTTTGCTCAGACTGTCATGGTGGCGTTGGACTTTGTTCAGATTGGAGATTCTGACAATCTTCTCAATGATTTCTCTGGTGCCTGGGATCACACAGGTATACTCAGGCATTGACTGTCTGTGTGTGATTCATAGGCAGGTTATCAAGAGTTAATCTCTACTGTCTGCTTCCTCTTATCACATGTTGTGGGGAGGCCTATCACATCTGCTCCTCTCCTATTTATGATGTAGGAATACTTCTAAACATGCCAGCTATAGTTTATCCTATGTTGGTCTGTGAATCTGATGAAAGTTGTGCTATTTGCTTGATGTGGTTGTGGAAGTTCAGCCCAGTTGTTTTGTTCGTTTTCCCTCCTACAACCCTTATTGTCATTACTTTTGTGTGTGCATGCTTAGACTCAGTTTTGGTTTTCCCTATCTTTATTTGAAGGTTTCATTACTCCCCTGTCCTGGGGGGTGGAGGAATAAGATCAAGACTGGTAAGAGGCTCAGGCCTACCCACCATTTGCGATACCCCTAACATAAGGAATAACACAGATCAGATTAAATCAGCCATCATCTACTGGAAAGATGCAGGCTTGACTGCTCACCTGCATCAAATGCAGGGACACAACTTGTGATGTACATGTACGTCATATGTTGTTAAGGGGTTAAAGAGTGACTACCACCAGCCTGTGTGCCATTTTTATTTAAGAAAATAATAGGCAACCACCGACTGATTTTTCTAAACAACAATTCTCAAAAATGCTGATAAAACTCTAAAACAACCTGAATTTTTCACAAAGGTCTTAACCCCCTAGTTGTGGGAACTCAGCAAGCAGAATAAGATGCCTTAACTCTACCCCCATGGACTCCCTCAAAGTGGAAATTCTCATGTTTGAATAAATACTTGCTACCGCATCCAATACCAAGAAGTTGCTGGAGGGTTGTGGAATCCAATTGTGCACGCTGAGACCTCACAAGCTGGAAGTGCGCCCCGATTATTGCTATAAGTTCTTTTGAATAATATTTGGGACAATTATTAGCATTTTGATTATAACTCTGTGCACGAATGATGTTTTCCCAAATTAATACTCCATACTGGTGAATGGTAAACATTTGTCAATGTCAAACAGCTGCAAAAGTTAAAAGCCTGTAATCTTGAGGTAAAATAATATTTCTTATCTATAAATTTCTGGTAACACTGGAAGGGTGGGATACTATACCCCTCCATACACACCCTCAAAATGTAAAATCCCTTATGCCAAGAAAATAAGTATGTAGCAAGTCGCACTTAAATGTTCACCACTCAAGGCTGCACCAAGCACCTGTACTTGCCTTGAACAGGCTTCTATGCTGACAGACTCCATTCTAAAGCCCTCGTCACACTAAGCAAGATCGCTGCTAAGTCACAAGTTTGGTGACACAACAGCGACCTCGCCAGCGATCTCGCTATGTTTGACACATAGCAGCGACCAGGCCCCGGCTGTGAGATCGCTGGTCGTGTCAGAGTCGCCTGGACCATTTTTTGATCGTTGGGGTCCCGCTGGGCAGCATGCATCAGTGCGTTTTGACAGGGACAAAGACCAACAACCTCAATACTACAGGTCTGAGAAACAGGGTCCCAATACCTCTGTATCATTCCAGATCATTGTTGCGTCACTGATGAGATCTGACTGTTTGACATCTCACCAGCGATCCCGACAGCGACGCACCCAGCGATCCCTACCAGGTCGTATCGCTGTTGGGATCGCTGGTGCGTCGCCAAGTGTGACGGTACCCTAAGGAGCATTAACATTGAAGGATTATTGTCATTTCACGAGGCTGATGATCACATGATGAAGCAAAATGTACATTCATCAGGTAAGATGATCTTATGGTTTGCACTAAAGATCATCGTTCCCAAGTCTACATCACCCAGTGTAAACAGGAGAACAATTGCTGCCTATACACACTAATCAATTTCTTACAGACTGATTAGGGCACATCTGCAGTGAGGTTCACCTGTTTAAACTGGCTATTAGAAAACCAACGAACGGTGAATATGTTGTCAGTCAGCAGTCATTTTTTTGAGTCGTGTAAATAGACCGTTGATTTGGGGCCTCAGTCTCTTGTTGATGTCACTCATTAACCTTCCTAGCGTTATTCCCGAGCCTGACTCGGGGTTAACATTCACTACCAGAAGCGTTAACCCCGAGTCAGGCTCGAGCTTACCCGCGTTCGCGGCAGATGCGGTAAAAAAACCGCATCTGCCGCACTTGCCGCACTTGCCGCATAGCTGCCGCACTTGTGCCGCACTTGCGGCGCGGTTGCGGTAATCTGCATAGTAAAGGGAACCAACCACCTCGGATGACCCTCATACACTGGTAGTATGTGCCCCTGCAGCCTAGTAACCCATTAGCAGCACTGTTTTTGTAAGAAAAGTGGCTGCAGTAGAAGTGAGATAATGATTTTATACACTTACATGCCTGCGTACTTTTGGGCGTCTCCCTGTGTGTGCTGGGACTTGTGGGCTGTGCTCATCATGCCTGCTCTCCCCCTCCCTTATGCACGCCCCCTCTCAGCCTGCTATAGTGATGTGAGGCTGATTGCGTCATAAAGGGGCGGGGCTAAATAGTGGCATCCCGGTAGCCCCACCCCCTTTATGACGCAATCAGCCTCACACAGTATAGCAGGCTGAGAGGGGGCGTGCATAAGGGAGGGGGAGAGCAGACATGATGAGCACAGCCCACAAGTGCCAGCACACACAGGGAGACGCCCTCAAGTACGCAGGCATGTAAGTGTATAAAATCATTATCTCACTTCTACTGCAGCCACTTTTCTTACAAAAACAGTGCTGCTAATGGGTTACTAGGCTGCAGGGGCACATACTACCAGTGTATGAGGGTCATCCGAGGTGGTTGGTTCCCTTTACTATGCAGATTACCGCAACCGCGCCACAACCGCGCCGCAAGTGCGGCAGCTATGCGGCAAGTGCGGCAAGTGCGGCAGATGCGGTTTTTTTACCGCATCTGCCGCGAACGCGGGTAAGCCCGCTTTTAGCAAAAAATTCAAGACCTAAACAGACCGCCAGGGAGGCTACAAGGCTGAGTGCTCTGGTCACTTTTTACCACAATGCAGAAGGGATCAAATCGGTGCGTGAGTATTCCCAAAATAAGAAGTTATTTCTTTTCCATAAATAGAAGAAACTTACTGATTGTTTCACATGCTCCACCTTTGCTCCAATCATTGTCATGGTCTTTTTTCAGCATTCCCAAAAATAATAACTGAAGAGAAGGTTGAGCACGTGCACTGCCGCTCAATTCAAGAAGAGGCTCTGCACCGGCTGCTCCAAAGCCTCAATATCAGGACCACGGGAAACCCTAGTGGTCGACCACCATAGCTTCCAGGTAGTTATACCTTATCCAATGATTATTGAATCATTTTACATTTTGGAAATAGACATTTAATGATTACCTTGATAATATCCAAATTGACTAATTAAAATAGTGAGACTTATTGCTGGAAGAACATACTCCCAAAGGCTACTATGATGTTGTTACTTGCTTAGCTGCGGTTTTGAGGCAAACATAGAAATGGTTTCCATTTAAATCAAGCAGGTTTATTCGCTTCTCATAAACTCCCTCCAGTAAGAATAGAAATCAAAGGACCTTTCTGGCACAAAGAGTACACAAACTGAGGGGTCTGCTTTCTCAGCATTGGGTTCGGCTCTGCTCCATCAGAGCCACACTTTGGAGGTTTTCTGCCTCCAACCACAGGACATGTGTCAAACAAATAGACTTTATTATAGGTATGAGAAACACCAAGAGGTGGAGGTATGTGAATAGACAAACCCACCTGTCTCTCTGGCTATCCATAAAACCAGGCTATGGAATGCGTTAATAAATCTTGTGACACTACAGGTACCAGAGTAGACATACAGGTTTCAATAAAAGAGAACAGCCACCTCTGTGATACATTACCGGCCATTCTTATGTAATCGATTGCCATCTTACACAACATTAACATTGTATTTTTGGTCTAAATGCTGTCCATGAAAAAAACTGACAACACACAGGATTGATTTAGATTGATGTTGTGTTCAATTGGGCTATTCAAATGACCGCTTTCTCTAGATGTCTGTAAAAAAAAATTACAGCATGCTTAGTCTCAGTCTCTTTCAGAAGAATGTTTTCTTTTCTGACAGATAGAACAGTTTTCTTCATAAATAACTGTTCCCATAAATAATCATATGTGTGAACTCTGTGTGTGTTACAGGTTTTCGTTTAGAGTACTTTTTGTTATACAGGTCTTCAATCTTTTAATTTAAAGCATGACTCCAACATTTCTTTTGCAGCACTACAGCGAAGCCTTAAATGTAAGTTCCCTGCCCCCGGTATTCTACTCACCTGCTGCCGTCTTCATTCTTTTTCGGCAACAATCTGGTTCAGTGGCACCATCATGCGCCCGTTACTTCTGACTTGCCAGAAGTCAGATGTTACATCACAAGAGCTCAGTGTAACTTTATGGGAGCCAGAATGAAGCTCTAATAGAGTTACATTGATTTGTCACCTCCGGCATGCTCCATAAAATCCTGGAGCTGTCAGAAGGTCACAAATCGCCGGAAACCGACAAGAGAGATGTGGAAAACAGATAAAGACGGCGACAAGTGAGTATAATACAGGGGGCAGGATACTGACATATTAAGCACCATTCCAGTGGTGAAATAAAAAAAAGTGCTGGAGGGAGTGGTCCTTTTATTAATAACACATTAGGGAACCCCATATGAGTGATTTTTCTAAATATAATCTAGTAACAAAATCACTAAGAAGTCGCCCTGTCCCCAAAAGAGAATGACATTCTAGCAAAGTGGGACCTTCCAGGTTGTGGGATCCCATCATTCAGAATAGTGATCCCATAACCATTCATGACTGCTCTCATACAGAAAGAGCAAAATCCTTCTCATTCCACTAACCCAGGACCAACACTTAGTCTCTTAGGCTGATACCAAACGGTAACATCACTAAGCCACGTGCACACATTGAGTATTTGATGAGTTTTTTACCTAAGGATTTGTAGACAAAACCAGGAGTGGATGATTAAATACAGAAGTGGTGCAGCTGTTTCTATTACACTTTTCCTCTGATTGCTCCACTCCTGGCTTTGTTTACAAATCCTGAGGTGAAAAACTCATCAAATACTGAACGTGTGCACGTGGCCTTATAGTGGCTAACTATCAGTAATGGTACCTTTACACGCCGCTACAGAAGGTTGGAAACAACCGGGTGTCTCATGTGCACGAGCACGTTCCAACGGTTGCAAACGGTACCCGATACCGCCTTTACACGCCGCTACAAAGTGCTCTACAGAAGGTTTAATCTATCTGTGGATGCACCGCCGGGTGCCACAAGTTACCTTCTGTAGAGCACCGTCCCTCATTTACACGCCGCTACAGAAGGTAATATGGGGGGACCTGGTGCAGCAGGGACAACACATAGGTGTGCCAGAGTTGTGGATTACGAGACGCTCGTACGATGATTGGACAATGCTATAGCATCATGATTGGCCAGCGCAGGAAGGCTGGCTAATACATGATGCTATTGCAATTGTGTAGTGTGACTGGTCAGCTCCTTAAATATGCCGCCCTATGCAGCGACAACCAATCGTAACGCAGGAGCTTCCACCAATGATCGCTGAAGGGGGGCGGTTTCCCGGAGGCTGTGTCACGCCCCAGGAGTTAACTAGGTGACGAAAAAACCTTCCTGTAACTCATTTAGACGCCGCTACCATCGGGTTGAAATCAACCTGTTTTAGAGCAGTGCTCTGAAACAGGTGTCGAGAGTGACGGGTGGAAACAACGCTACCTCGGGTTGTTTTGACGGTGCAAGATACATTTGTCTCCGACACCCGGTTGTTTCCAACCTTCTGTAGCGGCGTGTAAAGGTACCATAACAGGTTAACAAAGTGCGTAATAGCTGTATTTTATAGGATGTTATCCTTTAAGAATTTAAAACATACTGTATATACTCGTGTATAAGCCGACCCGTGTATAAGCCGACCCCCCTACTTTTGCCCCCAAAACCTGGGAAAACCTATTGACTCGTGTATAAGCCGAGGGTGGACCCCAGCACAGGTATACAGCCCCCAGCAGTGTGGTACACAGCAGCCCCAGAGGTATATACAGCAGCCCCAGAGGTAGTATACAGCAGCAGCCCCAGTGGTATATACAGCAGCAGCCCCAGTGGTTAGTATACAGCAGCCCCAGAGGTGTATACAGCAGCCCCAGTGGTAGTATACAGCAGCCCCAGAGGTATATACAGCCCCAGTGGTAGTATACAGCAGCCCCAAAGGTAGTATACAGCAGCCCCAGAGGTATATACAGCCCCAGAGGTATATACAGCAGCCCTAGTGGTGTATACAGCAGCCCCAGAGGTATATACAGCAGCCCTTAGGTAGTATACAGCAGCCCCAGTGGTGTAAACAGCAGCAGCAGCCCCAGGGGTGTATACAGCAGCAGCCCCAAAGCTGTATACAGCAGCAGCCCAAAGCTGTATACAGCAGCAGCCCCAAAGCTGTATACAGCAGCAGCCCCAGGGCTGTATACAGCAGCAGCCCCAGGGCTGTATACAGCAGCAGCCCCGGAGGTATACAGGCACCCCCATCAAGCTCCAGGGCCCCTCCCCCCTTGCGCAGCAGCCTGTAAAGTAAAATCATACTTATCACTGTCCCGCGCTGTCCCGCCGCTTGCCGACACACGATCCCGGGCTTCAATCCGCGTCTTCCGGCTTCCGGCTTCCTGTGGTCGCGGGCAATGACGTCATTGCCCGCGACCACAGAAGACGCGGAATGAAGCCCGGGATCGTGTGTCGGCAAGCGGCGGGACAGCGCGGGACAGTGATAAGTATGATTTTACTTTACAGGCTGCCGCGCAAGAGGGGGGCCCCTGGAGCTTGATGGGGGGGCCTGTATACCTCCGGGGCTGCTGCTGTATATACCGTATATACTCGCGTATAAGCCGAGGGGGGACTTTTCAGCCCAAATTTTGGGCTGAAAAACTCGGCTTATACGCGAGTATATACGGTAATTTAGGTAACTCCAGTTCTGAAAATGTATAGAAGATATATATCATCTGCAGTGCTCAGGATAAATGATGACAAATTTCTCAGAACATTTGTATTTTCCTTTCAGAATCAACATTTTCTATGGGATAACTAAACGTTCCCACACATACAGGCCATTGATTGCAACGAAGATTAATTTTGCACACCCAAAAAAAGTCATTTTCCTAACAAATTACTTCAAGACTATTGCAAAAAGGGAGGACAACCCGATGAAAATCTTACAAAGCTAAAGTTAAGATTACATACTGGCTGCAGTGAAATCATGGAGACAAGGTTCTATCTTGTTGCTGTGTACAAATGGAATAATCTCTCCATGATTTCACTGCAGCCAGTAAGTTACCTGTTGACACCCTAGAAATGTTGCCGCATGTAAAGGTACCATAAAGGTTTACTTCTCCGACAGAATACTGTAATAAAAATGATACAAAGAAGAGGTGAAGAAAATCATCATGCAAGTTCACTGAAAGGAGTAGAAAGACAAACTATGGTGACTTATCCTGCGACAAAATACCCCAAATATTGGAAATCCAAAATTGTTGCCATTTTTCCAAAATTATGGGTACACAACTTTGTGTCAAGCTTGTGATGCTCATTCAAAATCACCTGTGGCAAGTAATAGGTGTGGGCAATATGAAAATCACACCTGAATACAGATAAAAAGGGGAAAAGGTGACTCAATCTTTGCATTGTGTGTCTGTGTGTGCCACACTAAGCAAGGAGAACAGGAAGAAAAGAGAACTGTCTGAGGACATGGAAAACAAAATTCTTGCAAACTATCTACAATCTCAAGGTTACAAGTCCATCTCCAAAGATCTTTACATTTTTTTGTCCATGGTATGCAACATAAGTGTCACGCTTAAGGGGGTGTCACACGCGTCAATATCGCCTGCACGATATCGGCTGCACGTGACGTTGCAGCGATATTGACGCGTGTGACATACTGCATCAACCAGCGATAAATCGCTGGTTGATGATCGCCAGGTTTCAGAACCAGCTCTGAAACCTGGCGATTGTCGCCCGGTGGACACGCAGCATCGCTGCGTGTGACACCGGGACTAGCGATATTCCAGCTCCCAGCGCCTGTGACAAGCGCTGGGAGCTGGTATCCAAGGTACACTGCAGGTAACTAGGCAGCGCGCGCTGCCTAGATACCCGACTGTGTACCTTAGTTACCAGCCTCCTCCGCTCACCGGGTGAGCGGAGGAGGCTGGTAACTAAGGTACACGTCGGGTATCTAGGCAGCGCGCGCTGCCTAGTTACCCGCAGTGTACCTTGGAGACCAGCCTGCTCCCGCTTCCAGCAGGCTGGCAGCGGGAGCAGGACATCGTGGAAACGATA
This sequence comes from Allobates femoralis, assembly GCA_033576535.1. Taxonomy (NCBI): domain Eukaryota; kingdom Metazoa; phylum Chordata; class Amphibia; order Anura; family Aromobatidae; genus Allobates; species Allobates femoralis. The sequence continues at coordinate 53,487,503 of JARQOC010000008.1, read as the reverse complement.
TTTAAATCGTTTCCATGATGTCACTGGTCAATTGATCGCTGGTGAGTCTGCCTGTGTGACAGCTCACCAGCAATCAGCCGTCAATGTCGTCAGCGATCATCTCGCTGACGACATTGACGCGTGTGAGACCCCTTTAGGAGGTGAGGGAATCAGGTAACTGAATGGTGTGATGGGTGAAGGTATTCAGTGAGAGATAAACAGACCCTTGCAATCGGGGTCCCTGGCTCGCCCTGCTCTTGGAAGTACCTTTGAAGGTGAGGAGGTCCATGTCTCCACCCTATTTTCCTGAGCTCCTGATTAGCCCTAGGCTGAGGGCCCCTACCTCCACCCACGGTTCCGGAATCACAGCTACTCTCAAGGCAAAAATTTCAACACAGCAGCAAGCATCTGCACAGTACAAAGAGTAAACTAACTATCAGCGGCGTCTCACAGAGGAGGGAGAAAGCTATTTAAGCCAAGGGGAGGGGATTCCAGATGAGTCACACCCAAGCCTCACATCAACCCCTCAACCAGCAGCTGAGCACAAGACCTTAACATCCGTACCTAAAGCAGCTCTTAAAGAGATGCAAACACAACACACATAGCAGCATCCAGCAAGGTCAGCGCAATCTAAGCGCATGACAATAAGAAATTTACAACTCATGACACTGTAATCTCGCTTAATGTGAAGAGCAGAGTAAAATTGAAAGGTTAAAGTGAACAATTCAAATCCAGGGATGGTGTATATACAGTCCGTGCTGCTTGAAATAATTACTCCATGCTAATCCAAGCACCGTCATCAGGGCATTACCAAATGATAACGGTGCTTGGATTAGCATCGAACCGTGTAGGTGGAAAATAAAGAAGGGGGGGTTCTTTACTCAAGACTTTGGAGTAATTATTTCAAGCGGCGCGGACTGTATATATACCATCCCTGGATTTGGATATTCTTACACGTGCTACGTGGAGGTGGAGGTCCTGCGGCAGCTTCTTAAAACTACATTCTATTCAAACTAGTTGTGGGTGCACACAACTAGACAAGGTGAGTGCACCATTTGTGATCTATGTGCAAAGATCTTTGTCACATTGATAGGGCACTATTGCGCCTTGTTTGTCTCCTTTATCTCTTCTTAAAGTGAACAATTGTCTGGATAATGGATAGGCTGCCCTAATCAAGTTCCAAAGAAATTGAAGCTTTTGTGCAGTCTCAGGAGTCATTAATATCAGCAGGAACTATTTGTGGAGATTTGAATGAAATGAAAGACCCAGGAGCACCCCAATGCTGACACGGAGACATAAGAAAGCTAGACTGCAGCTTGCCAAAATGTACATGAGTAAGCCAAAATCCTTCTGGGAAAGCACCTTGTGGACAGATGAGGCCAAGATAGAGTTTTTTTTTAAAGCATATCATTCTACTGTTTACTAAAAGTGGAATGATGTCTATAAAGAAGAGAACACAGGACCTACAGTCAGACATGTAGGAGGTTCAAAGATGTTTTGGGGTTGTTTTTCTGCCTCTGGCACTGGGTTTCTTGGCCGTGTCCAAGCCATCATGAAATCTCAAAATTACCAAAGAATTGTGGGTCACAATGTAATACCCAGTGTCAGAAAGCTGGGTTTGTGTAGATCATGGGTCTTCCAGCAGGACAATGACCCCAAATATACTTCAACAAGTGGCCAGAAATTGATGGAAACAAAGTGCTGGTGAGTTCTGAAGTGGCAGCAATGAGTCCAGATCTAAATCCTATTGATCACCTGTGGTGAGATCTAAAAATTGCTGTTGGGAGAAGGCACCTTCACATATGAGAGATCTGGAGCAGTATCCAAAAGAGGACTCCAAAATTCCAGTTGAGAGGTGTAAGAAGCTCGTTGATGTTTATAGGAAGCGACTGATTGCAGTTATTTATTGCAAATGGTGTGCCACCTAAAATATTACATTGAGGGAGCCAACTATTTTTTAGTGGCCCATCACTCTGTGCCCTTGGTAGACATGCACTTTTCTAACATAGCAATGATCCAGAACATACATGTGGGGCTACTGCTGCATTTCTGAAGAAGAACAGTGTGAAAGTGGTTTAGTATACAAGTGTCTCCTGATCTGAACCCAACAGAACTCCTATGGATAATTCTGAAGAGACAAGTTGTCCTCACTCTCCATGCAGTGTCCATGCTCTTAAAGAGGTCATTCTTGAAAAATGGAAAATGACAGCAATATGTCACCAATTTGTTCACTTCATAGAAATTATGAAATGCTTCAATATCCCAATATATCATTTGTGGGCCAGATAAAGCAAAAGGTGCCCATCCTCTATCCAGTAGCAAGTACTACTGCCCTTATGAATGTCAGTCAGCAGTCAAAGCAATAAACCAGACCATAGTCAGCAGGTGGAGTGCAGCATTTTTGCCATGATCAAGGAGCCGGTCAGAGACCCAGGTGCACCCAGGCCCCATGCGTATCGCTGCCGGGGCACAGCTTCATCAGGGGAGTTTTTAAGTTTTTAGCTTAGTGTCATAGGGGGCAGACACAGGGCTTCTTTTTGGGCCCCGTCTATACCAGGCCAACCCTTTTTTATTTTTATAAAGTATTACAGATTTCATTTTCTATTTGGGCCACCCACTAATATCATTTTCTTAATGAAAAATGTTATTTTGACCCAAACAGCATAAAGATGCTGGTATAAAGTGCTCTGATAGCAATTTGCTAGGTGTCTACTTCTAGAAAATATACAGCTATGAGCGTTTAATATGATTTTTTTCCATTTTGGAAAAATGTGCAAAAACACAGTTGATTAAAAAAAAAAAAAACCCTGGCAGTGAAAGTGTTAAAGTAACTTCAGGCTGTAAAGTCTTCAGTTACATATGACATAATCTTTATCTCATACTCACAATATAACTGCACATTACGTGGGATTGTAAACCTAGTTTATGCACCAAATACATTGCATTCACCTGCATTTCAAAGCTTTGCAGAAATTCCTGCGTCTATATATTTCAGTAAGTCGGTTGCCCTGTATTACATACGGTAGTTTATATACGGACCACAATACCAGAAATGACCACAGGTAGCCTGATCCGAACTTACAACAACTTACAATGTCTTACAAGTATGTAAGTTGTTGTACGTTCGGGTCCGGACACCCACAGTCAGTCCAGGCATTGTATCCTCATGTGGACCATGAAATATGACCATCTGATCATGGGCTTAGACCCTTGCATGGAAAGAATATCCATACAGATAATAGATACTTATTGAATACCTCTTGCTCTACCTCAGAGGTCCCCAACCTTTCTGAACTTGAGAGCCACATTCAGCTCTGAGAGAGGGTCTAGAGCCACATCCAGGTGCCATACTCCTCACAGTAGGGACAACAAGAGCCCCCATTAATGGTATAACGACAGTCAAAGCTTTTCTCCAGAAATCACACCAAGATCCAGGGATTCCTACCTTACCCCATTCAGATCTACTTTGTGGGACTACTCACAAGAGTAACCATCTGGAGACCTGCTCTTCATAGAGGTTGTTAGTCCTGGTTCTAATGCAACACGCTGGAAGACAACGGTGAACCACAAATGACGGCCCCGTGAGTCACATATGGCTCCCAAGCTACAGGATGAGGACCCCTACTCTACTTTATGGAGGAAACAATAACATAGACCAGTGAGAATCCAACTTCATTACTACAATTGCATGGACTTGCCAGTCCCCACACACATCAGGTTATTATTATCTAAGGTCGAATATGAATATTGAACCTTTATTTTAATTAAATAGTCTCCAAAATATCTTCCTTGCAGAAATCTGCCACCAAAATAATTCTTGTAGCCAGTGCTGCACGGCTGTAACCATTGGATCATCCCTTCAATGTGTTTTCTAAAAGAGAATCTATCCTTCTAAATAATAGCATCGGTCGGGGATACAGGCACATCTGGTATTAATGTCTCCATTCCATATAACAGCTTATATTACTTATTCTTTTTATAATTGTTTTTTGTCACTGAAGTTCCATAACGTCTTTCCAAGTCTCCTATTGTTCTTCCTAACTGCTCCCAGAATCACTGACTTGGCTTTCAGTCACAGTACCTACCTTATACCAATGTGGGCGGCTGGAATCATCCGAAACATCAGTCCCAAAATATCTGTTGTATCCAAGTCCTGTGGTTTAAGAAAGTGCATTTGTCCCTCCAGAGAGGGAGGGGATGCATGAATGTCTGAGGCTGTACATAACTTTCTTCCTCCCTGCTTATATCCCTAAACTCAATCCAGATTCTCCCCCTCGCTGCAGTCAGTCCCCCACCCTTCTCCATGTGCAGTTTAACCCATGTGCTACTATAAAAACATTCCGAAGTGCAAGTTCTCTTTGTAATTTACATCTCACGCCCAAAAGTATTATCTCAGACTCAGGACTCATTCCATCAGCTTTGATTACCACTAGATGTTCCTTATTTTTGTACTTTTCGGTTCCTCACTTTATAACCTCGCTGTTCGCTATCTTCTACTATTAATAATAATAATAATAATCTTTATTTATATAGCGGCAACATATTTCACAGCGCTGTACAATTGAGAGGTTCATATATAGTCATAAGTAACAATTATAAAATATACAATAATTAAAGCAAAAAAAAAAAAAAAGACGAACCTGCTCATAAGAGCTTACAATCTACAATGATGTAGGGCCGCACCATCCATTGGACAGTGTGAGCCCTTTCATTCAGGCGGCAACAGGCAGGGGGAGCGGCTGTGCATAAGGGGGCGGCGTCATATGCACACAGCGTCCCCCTGTCATGGTGCCGGCGGCTCAGGGCATGGCGCCTCTGACAACCCCCCCCCCGCTCCTCAATCGCGGCTATAGAGGGGCGGCAGTGCTGAGATCTGACAGCACCCCCCCCCGGTCCTCACCCGCGGCTATAGAGGGGCGGCTGTGCTGGGCTCTGACAGCACCCCCCCGGTCCTCAACCTGCGGCTCAGGCGGCAGGGGGACTTGGTGCACCCCTGGGTGGGGGTGACAAAGTACAGGTGTTTATTTACAGTGATGGTCTAGCCAGCTTGAAGACATGGGGGGTTGGTAAGGGCTGCATGAGTCAACACCAGCCAATCTTTGTAGAGTATAGCTTTTGGGTTTCGAGGAGTTTGACAGAGACTTATGTTCAAAAAATAGTGAATGGGCTATATATAAAGGACTTCGATCAGGGGGCCTGATAGGCCGCCTTAAAAAGATGTGTTTTTAGGGAGCGCCTAAAACTGTGTAAGTTGTGGATGGTCCTAGTTTCTTGGGGTAGAGCATTCCAGGAAATTGGTGTAGCTCGGTGGAAGTCTTGGAGCCGGGAGTGGGAGGTTTGGATTAGTGGGGATGTTAGGCCAAGATCGCTTATAGAATGTAGAGAACAGGTGGGGTGATAGATAGAGATATGGGTAGGGAGGTAGGGAGGTGCCACACTGTGGAGAGCTTTGTGGGTGAGAACAAGCAATTTGAATTGGATCCTATAGTGTATAGTGCAATGACTGGCACAGAGCGGAAGCATCCGAGTAGCCTACTGAGTCGGAGGCCAATTAATAGAGAATTGCAATAATCAAGGAGGGAATGGATCAGGGCCACAGTTGGGGTTTTGTTTCCATGGTGAGAAAGAGTAAAATGTTAGAGATGTCCTTCAGGTGAAAGTGAGAAGAGCAGGCGAGAAATTGTATTTAGGAGGTGAAGGAGAGATCAGTGTCAAACAAAACACCCAGACAGTGGGCCTGCTGCCTAGGTGTTATTGTAGTGTCGCACACCAAGTGGGAGATATCAGATTTAGGGAGATCAGTGGAGGGCGGGAGCAGAAGTTGTTCAGTTTTGGAAAGGTTGAGTTTCAGATAGAGTGGACATGATGTTGGAAACTGCGGTTAGACAGTGACTGGTGTTCTGTAGTACAGCGGGAATAAGGTCATGGGGAAAAGTGTATATTTGTGTGACATCAGCATAAAGATGGTACTATGAACCAAATTTGCTGATGATCTCTCCAATAGGGGCTGTGTAGAGAGAGAGAAGAGAAGAGGTCCGAGGACTGAACCCTGAGGGACCCCAATAGTGAGAGGAAAAGGGGAGGAAGTGGTGTCAGTGAATGATACACTGAAAGAGTGGTCAGAAATCTACTACAGTTGAAACCAAAAGTTTACATACACTATATAAAAAGACACATCTGCATGCTTTTCTCACTATGTGACATGAAATCAGAATATACCTTTATCGTTTTAGGTCAATTACGATTACCATAATTATTGATATTTGCCAAATGCCAGAATAATGAGAGATAATTTTTTTTATGTCATTCTTATTACTTTCTGCAAAGTCACAAGTTTACATATATTTAATTAGTATTTGCTATCATTGCCCTTAAACTGTACGGCTTGGGTGAAATGTTTCGGATATCCCTCCAACAGCTTCTCACAATAGTTGGTTGGAATTTGAACCCATTCCTCCTGACAGAACTGGTGTAACTGAGCCATGTTCGTAGGTCGCCTTGCTCACACCCGCATTTTCAGCTTTTCCCATAAATTTTCATTAGGATTGAGATCAGGGATTTGTGATGGCCACTCTAAAACATTGACTTTGTCATCCTTAAGCCACTTTGTAACCAGTTTGGCTATATGTTTCTGGTCATTGTCCATTTTGAAAACCCATTTCCACCCAAACTTTAACTTCCTGGCCAATGTCTTGAGGATGTTGCTTTAGTATTGTCACATGATCTTCTTTCCCCATGATGCCATCTATTTTTTGAAATGCACCAGTTCCTCCTGCAGCAAAACAACCCCACAACATGATGCTGCCACCTCTGTGTTTCACAGTTCAGATGGTGTTCTTAAGGCCACGTCAGACACTTCACTTTGATGAACGATGTTGTTAGCGATGACATGCACGCGCGATCGCTAACAACATCATTCTGATCGCTGGTGAACTGTCACACAGGCAGACTTACCAGCGATGTGGACCAGTGAGAACACTGGTAACCATGGTACACATTGGGTTACTATGCAACGCGCGGCGCTTAGTAACCCAATGTGCACCATGGTTACCATCTCCCAGGTTGCCCAGGTCCTAGGCTCTGCCGCTGGGAGATCGTTCATCGCGGTGTGACACAGCACGGTGCTGCAGATCGCTCAACGGATTATCGCTTGATTTGAGGTCCTGCTCACAAATCTTCCACCAAACAATCAAGCGATTTTTCATTGACAGATCGCTCGGTTACACGCAACAACGCACAAACGATATCGTTTAAGCGATCAAATTTCCGGATCGCTTAAGCGATATCGTTCATAAGATTGAAGCGTGTGACATGGCCTTTAGGCTTCCAAGCTTCTCCCTTTTTCCTCCAAACATAACGATGGTCTGTATGATCAAACAGTTCAATTTTAGTTCTGTCAGACCACAGGGCATGTCTCCAGAAATGTATGTCTGTTCCTGTGAGCATTTGCAAAAATGTATCTGGCTTTTTTATGTTTCTTTTGGAGTAATGGCTTCTTCCTGGCAGTGTGGCCTTTCAGCCCACGTTGATACAGTACTCGTTTCACTGTGAATAATGACACAGTCTTACCAGCTTCCACCATCATTTTCATAAGGTCTTTTGCTTTTATTCATGAATTGATATGCACATGTCAGACCAAAGCATTTTCATCTCTGTGTCATAAAACCCATCTCCTTCTTGAGTGGTATGATCCCTGGTGATTCTCATCTTTTTTGTACTTGCGTATAATTGTTTGTACAGATGAACGAGACATCTTTAGGTACCTGGAAATTGCACACAATTATGAAGCAGACTTTCGCATGTTCACAATTCTCTTCCTGATATTTCAGCTGATTTCTTTATACTTTTCCATGATGCTACACAAAGAAGCAGGGTGTTTCAGGTGTGCATTAAAATACATGTACAGGTGTGTCTCTAATTAACTCAGATGTTGCCAATAAACCTATCAGAAGCTTCCAAACACATGACCTCATCATATGGGCTGTCCCAAATTGATGGCATAGTAATGTTACTGTATGTAAACTTGTGACTTGCAGAAAGTAATAAAAATGTTTTAAAACATTCTCTCTCATTATTCTGGCATTTGGCAAATATTAATAACTAGCTATAGCGGGCGTAATATCATTCATACATGGCAATGTCACCCATATACAGTTAGGGCCAGAAATATTTGGACAGTGACACAATTTTCGCGAGTTGGGCTCTGCATGCCACCACATTGGATTTGAAATGAAACCTCTACAACAGAATTCAAGTGCAGATTGTAACGTTTAATTTGAAGGGTTGAACAAAAATATCTGATAGAAAATGTAGGAATTGTACACATTTCTTTACAAACACTCCACTTTTTAGGAGGTCAAAAGTAATTGGACAAATAAACATAACCCAAACAAAATATTTTTATTTTCAATATTTTGTTGCGAATCCTTTGGAGGCAATCACTGCCTTAAGTCTGGAACCCATGGACCTCACCAAACACTGGGTTTCCTCCTTCTTAATGCTTTGCCAGGCCTTTACAGCCGCAGCCTTCAGGTCTTGCTTGTTTGTGGGTCTTTCCGTCTTAAGTCTGGATTTGAGCAAGTGAAATGCATGCTCAATTGAGTTAAGATCTGGTGATTGACTTGGCCATTGCAGAATGTTCCACTTTTTTGCACTCATGAACTCCTGGGTAGCTTTGGCTGTATGCTTGGGGTCATTGTCCATCTGTACTATGAAGCGCCGTCCAATCAACTTTGCAGCATTTGGCTGAATCTGGGCTGAAAGTATATCCCAGTACACTTCAGAATTCATTCGGCTACTCTTGTCTGCTGTTATGTCATCAATAAACACAAGTGACCCAGTGCCATTGAAAGCCATGCATGCCCATGCCATTACGTTGCCTCCACCATGTTTTACAGAGGATGTGGTGTGCCTTGGATCATGTGCCGTTCCCTTTCTTCTCCAAACTTTTTTCTTCCCATCATTCTGGTACAGGTTGATCTTTGTCTCATCTGTCCATAGAATACTTTTCCAGAACTGAGCTGGCTTCTTGAAGTGTTTTTCAGCAAATTTAACTCTGGCCTGTCTATTTTTGGAATTGATGAATGGTTTGCATCTAGATGTGAACCCTTTGTATTTACTGTCATGGAGTCTTCTCTTTACTGTTGACTTAGAGACAGATACACCTACTTCACTGAGAGTGTTCTGGACTTCAGTTGATGTTGTGAACGGGTTCTTCTTCACCAAATAAAGTATGCGGCGATCATCCACCACTGTTGTCATCCGTGGACGCCCAGGCCTTTTACAGTTCCCAAGCTCACCAGTCAATTCCTTTTTTCTCAGAATGTACCCAACTGTTGATTTTGCTACTCCAAGCATGTCTGCTATCTCTCTGATGGATTTTTTCTTTTTTTTTCAGCCTCAGGATGTTCTGCTTCACCTCAATTGAGAGTTCCTTTGACCGCATGTTGTCTGGTCACAGCAACAGCTTCCAAATGCAAAACCACACATCTGGAATCCACCCCTGACCTTTTAACTACTTCATTGATTACAGGTTAACGAGGGAGACGCCTTCAGAGTTAATTGCAGCCCTTAGAGTCCATTGTCCAATTACTTTTGGTCCCTTGAAAAAGAGGAGGCTATGCATTACAGAGCTATGATTCCTAAACCCTTTCTCCGATTTGGATGTGGAAACTCTCATATTGCAGCTGGGAGTGTGCACTTTCAGCCCATATTATATATATAATTGTATTTCTGAACATGTTTTTGTAAACAGCTAAAATAACAAAACTTGTGTCACTGTCCAAATATTTCTGGCCCTAACTGTATGGTAATGTATGTATGCATGGTGGCTCAAGTGGTTAGCACTGCAGCCTTTGCAGCACTGAGGTCCCAAGGTCCTGGGTTCAATTCCCACCAAGGACAACATCTGCAAGGAGTTTGTATGTTCTCCCCGTGTTTGGGTTTCCTCCAGGCACTCCGGTTTCCTCCCACATTGTAAAGACATGCTGATAGGATATTTAGATTGTGAGCCTCAATAGGGACAGCATTACTGATGTATGTAAAGTGCTATGGAATTAATAGCGCTATATATATGAATAAATATATATATATATATATATATATATATATATATATATAAATATGTATGTGTGTATGTATCATAGCCTTGTCCCTGCCCCCTCCCAGTAGCCCCACCCCTTCATAACCAAACCACTCCTGGTAGTTCCACCCCATCATAGTGCCACCCTTATGTATAGCTCCACCCCTCCATATAGTCCTGGGGGCATGGCCAATTCAGTGGCCCTTGAGAAAGCAGCTATTGTTCTCAGGTCTACAAATCTTGTCTCCCTTTCTTCCATTTCAACAAGTCTTGCTTCTCTCTGCTCAGATGCTTCAGTGTCCCTGGAGGAAGCAGCTTTTGTTCTCATTTCTGTAAGTCTTGCCTCCATTTCTTCTATTTCTGTAAGTCTTGCTTAGCTTTTCTCTTAGCGTGTGACGACTATCATCCACATTATATTGTGACATCACAATAAAGGGGTGGAGGTACCTAGTGTGGCAGAGATATGTGGAGTGCACGCGGCATGCCTCCCTTTCTTCCATTTCTGTAAGTCTTGCTCAGCTTTTTTCAGCGTGTGACGACTATCATCCAGTCATCATCCAATCACAAGCTTTTTCTTATGGTGCATTCGTGTCTGTAGGACACTATGATCACTATGATCTAATGATCAGGCAGTGACATGGAATTTTATAAGCTAACATTCTACATTCTATTGTGACATTACAATAAATAGATTGGGCTAACAGGAACGGTGGAGCTATGTGGAGTGGGTGTGGCTATGGGAGGGGGCATGGCTATGTGGAGTTGGAATTTTTTAAGCTTACATTCTATTGTGACATCACAATAAATGGGTGGAGCTAACTGGAGAGGTGGAGCTATGTGGAGTGGGCATAGCTTTGTGAAGTGGGAATGGCTATCGGGAGAGGGAGTGGCTATGTGGCGTGAGCGATGCTTGATATATACACATACACTCAACTTTATATATTAGATTATGGTAATCCTAAATGACCTAAAACAGGAAAGGTTTATTCTGAAAAACATTTATATTTGTCTTTTTATATAGTATATGTACACGTCTGGATTCAACTGTATATATTTAGGAAAGAAGGGTATCATATGTTACTGCTACCTGCAGATGATACAAACAATGTGGACATAAAACTAATATGTAGTACAAGTAACTCTGAAACAAAAAGAGGTTTCCCAACAATCATATTCCTGTTTATTGCCCCCCAACTGCTAAAATAAAACATATTGTTGAATACAATTTGCATAAACGAAGGGTGTGCCAGCACACTGCCCCCCAAAACTCCCTGCTATGATTTTGCAAATAATTATTGCTATTGCATATGTCTTCCAGTAGGTCTATCTCGGTCAAATGAGTATCAGAATCTCAGTCAGCACTTCTTCTTAATGAGTGCTGTTGTGTCCCATGAATGAGAACAACCTGTAATATATTTTCTTGTATTATGCTTGCATCGCCTGTTGCTAGGTAGATTTCATGCTGTATGAAGTTTTTTCCCTCCTATAGTTGGGCTTGTATTAGTTTGCCCCTCCCTTCTTCTTCAGTGTTCAGCCTGTGGAAGCCATTATCCTGTCCACATGTATACTTCCCTGTACTGATTACCCTTTTACCCGCTGCATTGTACTTTATAACAAGATTTTGGAAGAAAACAGCATCTTTTCTCCTGGTCTTCACTACAAGTCAATGTCTGCAGAGTTCAATCTGTCTGTGGACGCATGTTGTGTGAGTACTACAGCTAAACAATTATCTAAGAAGCTGATAATTAGAACACTTAGAATTCATAGCCCCAAGGAAGAGACAGAACAGTAAAAAGGGTTCCTGTTACTAAGAACAGTATACAGTTTATAATCCAGAGAAAGGGTCCTTCAATAGACTAATTGTGAAGATACAGCATCTTACATAGACTCTGCAAATACATTCTCTGTGTACATCAGCTCAGAGATGGCAACATTGTAACCTGTCTCCCTGTCAACCAGGAGCAGAACAGCCACCACCTTTACATTCCTGTCTTCAATGTCTTGAGCCAAAAAGAACTGTCATTCCCTGCCTAATCTAGAGCAGCAGGAAAATTACAATGAATCGCCCTCAGCCTACAGTGAAAAGTCCAAGCGCTTAATTAAACCTACATGGAAGATGAAAGATAACCTAGAAACCACCAAAGGTGAATTGCTTCCCCACATAACATCCCTATGGCAAAGAGTGATGAATCAAGTGACTGTCTTATCTGTGCCTGGCGCTCATGAGCTAACACAAGAGGGAGCTCTGGAACAATTGTACTCAGTATACCAGTCAAAGACATCTGTGAGAAATACAGCTCTATCCTGGTGAAATTAAATACGCCAGAGTTTCTAAAGGAACTCCAGGACTTCCAACAGCTCAATGTCAAACGAGACTGCACTGTGCGCGACATTGAACAAAACGGCAGCAAAAATTGCGCAAACATCAGAAGTGTCATCTCACAGATCCAGGTTCGCTAACAGCTCAAAGCACTCAGTCAAATCAAGCTCATCAAGGTACTCGACCCTTAGCGAGCAGCTCATAAGAGCATGAGCCAAAGCAGAAACTACAAAGGTGCAAGCCTTGTTCGCCCAAAGGAAAGCTGAAATGGATACCTCAGTGGCAAGCGCAGAAACCGAGGCTGCACGCAAGAAGGCAGAAATGGATGCGTGGACAGTAAGGACAGAAGCAGAGACTGTACATAAAAAGTCAGAAATTTAAGTCCTACAGAAGGAATGCAAACATGCGGTAGCCATGGCAAGGCTAAAGGTTTTCAAGCAAGCTCTAGGTGGGAGCCAAGGAGGCAGCCTCAGTTTGTGAGAACTCGACACAGAAGACCCACTTATGCACACCTGAGCTACGCTAACGAACTGCCGACCACCGCCAACATTCCTGATCTGCCTGCAGCTCCCAGCTTTCAAGGTCCATCTAACGCACCGTCAACGTTCAAATTTGAACCTCCTTCATGCTTAAAGCCAGACCTTGCACCTCAACAACCTCCATATGCCAATATCTACATGCAACCTAACATGCTGGGAGGCGCTTCATTTCTGACAACCGAGTATCTCCAGTCTGGCATACAACAGAGACTGTATACACCAAACTAGTTGCTGATCTATACACCTATGCCACTCTGTACCTTCCTACTTTTCTGACTCAAGAAGCTATGACCCACGCTAACAGCATTACTCAGCCAGCAAGTGTGCTCCCAAAGTCAGAAAGAACAGACATGTCCAACTTTGCGAGGTACATGATTCACCGAGAATTCACCAACACTGGTCTCACAAGGTTCGATGACCAACCCGAAAACTACACAACTACAGACTGTGGAAGTGCGCCTTTAAAACCACAACTACTGACCTCGACATTAGTGCTGCTGAATAGCTGGATCTGCTGATCAGGTGGCTAAGTCCACGATCTACAGAGCGAATCAAGAGACTCAGATCCGTTTACATCAGTGACCCCGCGTCTTGTCTCGCAATTGCATGGGACAGACCAGAGGAAGGTTTTGACAGTCCTGAAGCTATAGAAGATACACTGCTCAAACAACTACAAGACTTTCCTAAAATATCCGGCAAGGGTGCTTCAAAATTCCAGGCATGCAGCGACCTGCTGTCCGAGCTTCAGCTGGCCAAGACAGACACATACCTACCTGGCCTCAGCTACCTGAACACCGCTCGTGGGGTGAAACCCATAGTTGCCAAGTTACCATACAACGTACAAGAAAAGTGGACCATGCAAGGGTCAAATTACAAACAACAATCCCAAGTCTCTTTCATCAAGGAGATTGCAGAGTGCAAAATCAACCCCAGATTATTCTAAGAGGAACCCAGCAGCTTTGCGTCATCTCCTAAGTAAGAGAGTTCACATTCTTACGGCAGAAACAGCAGTGGTCTGGTGTCTGCAAATAAGACCGAAGTTTTGCCTACACCGACATCAACGCCAAACAAAGGCAATGAAGGTGAGAAGGTGGAAAACCCGAACCGCCAATGCCCTATTCATAAATTGATAAATTGCCTCATTCCCTGAAGAAGTGCATCAGCTTCAGGAAAAAAACACTTTAAGAATGGAAGGAACTCTTAAAGAAGTTTGGCATATGCTTCAGGTGCTGTGCCTCTAGAGTCTACGGAATACCTCGAGTCAACAGCGCTCAACTCTACAAACAAGGTCAACAACTTACCACCTGCAAAGGAAGACAAGGCCATCATGAAGGTCAAGAACATAGAATTCACCAGAGACGACTGCAACAGATGGGCACCTCCTTTACCCTTTCTTCCCACAAAGACTGAGTTGCCAAGGGACTGAGCAACTACAAGGTTCCCAAACTGTGACGCCTATTTCCATCACAAGCCGGGTCAAGCCAAAGTGGTGCTGGACTCCAGTTCTCAGAGTAAGGGCCCTGTCACGCTAAGCGACACTCCAACGATCGCTGAAGTGTCGGTACCTGGTTGCTGGGGAGCTGTCAAACAGGCAGATCTCCTCAGCGATCAGGGAGCCACCTCCACATCGCTAGAAGCGGGAGGACGCTGGTAACTATGATAAAGAGTGGGTATCTAGGCAGTGCGGGCTGCCTAGATACCCGGTGTTTATCATGGTTACCAGCATCCTATCGCTTACAGGCTGCGCTAAGCAGGGAGGACACTGGTAACTGTGATAATCACCGGGTATCTAGGCAGCGCGCACTGCCTAGATACCCACTGTTTATCATAGTTACCAGCGTCCTCCCTGCTTAGCGCTGGTAACCATGATAAACACCGGGTATCTAGGCAGCGCACGCTGCCTAGATACCTGGTGTTTACCATGGTTACCAGCCTGTGAGGTCGCTGGTCATTGGTCTCTCGCTGTCACACGCAGCAATGAGTACTGACCAGCGGGAGATCAAGGACTGAAATATGGTCCTGAACTATGTGCAGCGATCAGCGACCTCACAGCAGGGGGCCTGATCGCTGCTACATGTCACACATAGCGACATCGCTGGGGAGATCGCTGTTACATCACAAAACCTGTGACGTATCAGCGATCTCGCTATGTGTGACGGGGGCTTAAGATCCCCTTATCTCAACATTTTACCCTCTATTGAAGACACCAGTGTTCTCCCTTCGCAACGCAGCCTCAGCACACTGCCAGATGTCAAACAAGACACATTAATTTCCAAAGTATCGCCCTGCAACAAACTTGCTATGAAACGAGGAGTCTCGCCTGTTAAAAACAGCATCCATGATGCTATTGGGTTCAAGACACCCATCACAGTTCAAGACAGGATACCCTAAGACAGCTTGCTACTCAGGACACCAACAAGAACAGTACGCTGCCATCTCAGAGACAACACAGGTGGAGATGGGGAAGAAGTCTCCAAAGGCCTTACAGGAATTCCAAACCCTATACCATCGTTCTCTAAAGACTTTTTCAACATTCATCAGGAGTCAAGCTTATGTTTCCTACAACACATCTACAAAGACTCCAGCTGCAGCAGCCTCCCTGAGTACTTCAGAAACCGGCAACAAGGTACATCACAGTTTCGACCTGGACAAGGTCAAGCTCGCCTCAAAACATGCATGCATTATACCAAAGGTGGAACTCTGTGCTGCTGTGCTAGCAGTTAAAACCAAAATAGCCACACCTGAACAGTGGCATTCCAACTCTACTGGCCTACGATTAGCTGAGTGGAAAATAGAACTCAGGACAATACTTTATCTTGACCACAGCACACAGCAATCACTCCCAAGTTGGCTGCACAACAATCCTCACCTTATTGTTACCAGCTGTGAATTTGAGACAAAGGAACCAGAGTCTGGGGAGACTCTCAGACAAACTAGCATCAAAAGCCGTTTGTCCAAGGTGCCAGTACAGAAGCTGAGGTTTCGTCACCCTGGACACTCGTCAAGCTGGTCAGTCATTGTGCCTGCTGACATTCGTTTTGTGTACATCGCCTGGTGGCTCCTTCAAGCAGGAGTCACATGAACTGGATATTATTGCTGGACTCTGCCACGATGGTGAGCGTATCTCTTATACCCTTGCCATACTAGGACGTAGAACTTTTTACCACCATACTTTGAACATTCACCGTGGATTAAAACTCTACCATTGGATTGTTGGGTTAGAGGAAGAGTTGGATTGTTGCGGCTTTCCCAATCCGAAGATGTTTTTTTTCCGTTGGACTCATTTTTCTACTTTTTGACATTCAAGGACTATGTGTCACCGCAAGTACGGACTTGAATTACTGCATTTATCATTTGCACTTCATATTCTCTTCTCCTCTCATTTTTCAGGTTCCATGACGTTGAGGACAGCGTCAACTCCTTATGTCGTACAGAGACTTATGAAATCTGAAGATTTCAGACAGGGAGTAAAGTGTCCTACGAATGGAACAACCTGTAATATATTTTCTTGTTATGCTTGCATTGCTTGTTGCTAGGTAGAATTCATGCTGTATAAAGTTTGACCCCATTTCCCTCCTGTAGTTGGACTTGTATTGGTTCGCCCCTCCTTTCTTCTCCAGTGTTCAGTCTGTGGAAGCCATTATCCTGTCCACATGTATACTTCCCTGTACGGATTACCCTTTTTACCTGCTGCATTGTACTTTATAACAAGATTTTGGAAGAAAACAGAATTGTTTCTTCTGGTTTTCACTACAAGTCAATGTCTGCTGAGTTAAAGCTGTCTGTGGACGCCTGGTGTGTGAGTACTACAGCTAAACAATTATTTAAGAAGCAGATAATTAAAATGTTTAGAATTTATAGCCCCAAGGAAGAGACAAAACAGGTACTTTCATCGCTCTATGCACTGAGATGGCACATGCATACACGTTGTGTAGGTATAGAGGTTGCAGTGGTCGCAATTGCAACTAAGCACAAATCCAAAAGGGCTGAAGAGGATCTGAAATCATTACTGTAGAACAAGTAGCTGGATGGTGGTCCACAAAACAACATGGAGACGCTTCTTCCAAGCCGAAAAGTGTTCTAATTAATTTCATTATAATTAGCTCTGCCTGCAGTAGCCAGTAGAGGGAACTTACCACCTACTGCTGTATATTTTACTTCAATGTTTCAAAGGAGTAGCGCGATAAGTAGAAAATATTACCCATTGGTATTGGGGTCTGGCCACTTGGATCTTTAAATGGGTATTCCCATCTCCAAGATCATATTCCAATATGTAGTGGGTGTAATAATAATAATATTAGTAAATCCCTCCAATTAGAAATGTAGTCTAGTTCTGATATCTCCATGTCTGTTATCTCATGTTCAGTACATTGCAGCTTAGGTATCTATGGTTACAACCACTCATATAGTGAAAGCTAGTTAGTTAGCTAGTTGCTCGTGGTCGTAACCATGGAAATCTAAGCTGCAAAGGCCTGCACATCAGGTAACAAACATGGCTATATCAGGAAAACTATATTACATTTCTAATTGGAGGTTTTTGCTAATATTATTATTCTTACACCTACTACGTATTGGGAAAGGATCTTGGAGATGGGAATACCCCTTTAAATTGCAAAGATTGCCCATTTTTATCCCCATTACTTTAAAGAAGCAGAGCACAGGTGTGACAACTGCTCTATTCATTCCCAATACGCCTGCTGGGGAAAGCCAATGAAATTTCACCGTCAGTTCAATAAAGAATGGTTGGAGCGGCTGTTAGTCATGCAGACTCCTCCATATTATCAGTGATAAATCAGTGTGAATGCAATGGGCAGAGCAGCTGTGGCCGGTAACGTTACAGACCAAGGGGATATCTTGGCCGGGAGTGTGTACTTTTACCTTATCGTTACGCCATTGCATATTATATGCTGCTGCTTGAGATGGCGGGGTAGGATCCGATGAGGTCAGATGTGTGAGGGAGACCCGAGTCCAAAAATAAACATGTCTTTACTGAAAAAAACAATTAGAAATATATATGTGGTGTCTCGGTACCCTTACTACTGCTCTAGAGTGCCAGAATTACTTTGAGCGCTGTGAGTTAACAGGTATGTCATATATGTTGTGATGTGATGTCCGTACACTGAGGACTGATAAATGTATATGTTCAATATGTTTAGTGATGTTCAACAGAATGGATCAAATGCAAATCTATAACACAAATCCACAAGTAGAACTCAGGAGACACAAATACAGTAACATGACTCGGAATATGTTATAGACTAACATTCTATTGTGACATCACTGCTTTGTTCATAAACACGACTGCTGCAGCACACATGGAGATATATAATACAAGAAGAGCCAGAAAAAGGGGACCAAGCCGCACTACTGTGGAAATAAACTAGATCCAAAAAAGAAAAAGAAGTGATTTTTATTCGTCGATGCATTTCAGAGAGTGACCTCTTCTTCTTCAGGACAAAAAGTCACAAGTGTTACTGAAACGCGTTGAATAACCATCGCATATTCTTCCATTTTGGATCAATTTTAATTCCACGGCAGCGCGGCTTGGTCTCCTTTTCCTGGCTCTTCTTGGATTATAGTGAGGCTTTTGAACTGGAATCTTAGGGCAATGGGAAGTCAGTGAAGGAATTGGCAGAGAGGAGAGGCTGGGGAATAGTGGAGGACCCGGAAAGGTGGATTAGTCAGGGAGCAGAATTTTGGATAGATTGGAGGGGTGTAAGAGTGTTAGAAGGGATGCTGCAGAGCAGGTGGTTGCAGTGGTCAAGGTGAGAGACGATGAGGGAATTCACTAGTCTTTTTGCAGAATCTTGGTGTAATGCTATGGTAATGGCGGAATGACAGGACTGAAAGCCAGAAAGTGCAGTATGCCAATCCCACTTTGCACTAGTAGTCACACTACTGAGCATCTTAAGGGCTGGGATACTTTTTACTTCCCAGGCCTGGAAAAGGGGGACTTTGGTCAAACCCATCCCAGGTGGCAAGTAGCGCTGAGGCTGGTGACCGGGTACACAGGCCACAGTCAGATCAAACACACCAGCAAACTAAAAGAAGCAGTGCAGTACAAAACCAAGTAAGGAAAACCAGGGACAAAGCCAAGCCGTGAAGACAGAGCAAAGAACCCACCTGAGAAGCACAGAAAACTACTAACCTTTACCACCCAAACACAACTGAAATAATCAGTACTACACAGAGGATATGGCAGGTCTATATATGCCTATCAGAGAACACCTGACAGTGCTGAGGCAACACCCAATCTCCACCCTCAGCCCAGAGAGGTAAAGGAGAAGGGGAGGAGAAGGAAGTGGAATGAACTTTCCACCACCTAGCTGAACCAGCAGACATGGGGTTCCGTATCTGCAGACAACAGCTGACACTAGGGGAGCCAGCATTCCAGGACCCCTGAACAGCATAATTGCTGAGAGAGACGGCATTCTGCCCCCCAGCAACACCAGAAGTAAATCTCTTAGAGCTCAATACATGGACAGAACAAGCACATACACTATCTCCACCATCTGGAGGTGACATCCCACCTCTAATGGCCAGTGAGGGGTGACAGGTGACCTGATGGAGAGCCGGAGTACACTTAGAAGTGCGAGGGGCCCGCTTGGGTATAGAACTGCTAGATCTTCTACCTGGTAAAAGAATGTACGGATCTGGGAAATAATTTTGAGGTGAAGTCGGTAGGAGGTGGAAAGGGCTTGCATGTGTGGCTTGAAGGAAAGATCTGAGTTAAGGGTTACCCTGAGACAGCGAGAAGGCAGGACTGGGGAGAGTGAGCAGACATTGAATTTGATGGCTAGGTGTGATGGAGGAGTTAAGTGAGGTGGAGGAAAAATGATAAATTCTGTTTAGTCCATGTTAAATTTTGAAAATCGAGCAGAGAAAAAGGATGAAATAGACAGATTCTGGTTGGTATGGAGCTGAAATCAGATGCAGAGAGGTAGATCTGTAAGTCATCAGCTAGAGATGGTACTGAAAGCTGTGAGACTCTATGAGCTGTCCCAGGCCAAAGGTGTAGATGGAGAAGAGTAGGGGGTATGGAACTGAGACTTTGGAGACACCAACAGACAGGGGGCGAGAGGAGGAAGTGGTGTGGAAGAGGGAGACGCTGAAAGTCCTGTTGGTTGTGTATGAAGTGATCCAATTTTGTGATGCCATAAGATGAGAGAAGATGTAACAAGAGGGAATAGTCCACTGTGTTGAAGGCAGAGGACAGGTCCAGGAGAAGGAGGACACAGTAATGTTGCTTTGCTTTGGCAGTTAGAAGGTCATTGGTGCCTATAGTTAGAGCAATTTCAGCTGATTGATGCAGTTGGTAGCCAGATTGTAATCGGTCAAAGAGGGAGCAGGAGGAGAGGTGGGAGGACAGTTCAAGTTGGACATGAACCATATTTGTAGGTAATTTTTACTTCACTATTTTAACACTGTAAAAATAAAACCCCAAATAAACAAGGAGAATTTTATTTTTCACCATTTCACCACACTTGGAATTTTTATAGTCATTTTCCCTTACTCTATATGATATATTGAGTAATGTTATTCCAAACTATATCCTGTCTTGCAAAAAACAAGTCACGTTTTGGCTATGTCCGTACACAAATAAAAAAGTAAAGCCGATTTGCAAAAAACAGAGAGAAAAAAATAAAAGCTCTAAATTGAAAATTGGCTGCGGAGAGGAGTTACAGTATATCTAACTGACAGGGGCGTAACCACAATAGGTGCAGGGGTTGCCCCCGGGCCCTGCAGCCTAGGGGGGCCCCAGAAGTCCCTTTGGCCTACAGAAAAAGCCTAATACTATTAAAGATTTGCAATAATTGGGGGCCCCGTTGGAGCTTTGACATTGGGGCCCCTGGGCCTGAAGTTACGCCACTGCTAACTGAGCAGAAATTTCTGTGCTGTATAGTTATTATAAATATTCATTATCATTATTTAAGTTACATAGTGATGCAGGAAACCAATTGGAAAACTTCCTATCTACAGCTCCCTCTTGTGGTAAACATTAAAATCTCAGTAGCGATTTGATACTGAGGGTCCTTGCTTGGGGCTTCTTCAGACGTCTGTGCATATTGGTCCAGTCTTGGACTGCAATGCATGGAGTGGCCCGTGGGTCTCCCAACTGGAGCATGACAACGTCTATATTTCTGAGTCCTAGACGCTCGGGACAGGAGAGCCGCAGCCAGTCCGTCATCGTGACATTCTGCTCTTGCTGTGATGTAAATCAGCTTTCCTTACACTTCCTAGTGAGCTTGTAATAGACTAATGTTTACACAGCAGCCAATATGGAGAGGAAGAGCTGCAGAAATAGAGAGATGTCAGCAACATCCCAACTGAGTAATTTCCCGTTTTTGCGCTTTCATTTTTTCCTCCCCTGCTGCCAAGAGCCACAACCTTTTTATTTTCCTGTGCACATAGCCATACAATGTATTTAATTCTGTGGGACAATGTATAGTTTTTAGTGACACTATCCATTTTATCATGTCATGTACTAGAAAGTGGAATAAAAATCCAAGGCGGCAAAATTGTGGGGGAAAAAAGTGCAATTCCGCCATTTTTTGGGGGTTTCATTTTTCAACGTCCATTTTAAGACACCGTTAGCGCTGCAGGATTTGTTGCTTTCTTGCTGACATTTTTATTGACACCATTATTAAGTACAATGTTTTGACTGCTTTCCACTGCCTTGTCTTACAGTGTTGTGGTAGACGAAAACCCCCCTAGGGGGACATGAATCTTCAATTGTCTAATCGCTTATACTATACACAACATTACTATAGTATTGCTGTATTTAGGAAACATCACGTTCGCCAATAAATGTCAGTCATAGCCAGGAAGTACTCTCATGATAACCACGGGGGTCTTCAACAGACCGCCGGCCATAATGGCAACCCATTGGCTCTCCATGATTACGTCTTTAAAGAAAAATGGTTTCTATGTTCATATAGCCCTACTAAGGCCAGTATAGAGTAGGGACAGCTGGCTTCTGATAATGAGACTAAAGCTGGAAACACACTATCCTACTTAAATGCGAGTCTCTCGGACGAGACTTGCATCAGTGACCCTGAAAAGCCTCTCCCTCTCTGGTCGGGAGTGTCAGCTGCTTGTGTTTCTGTGCAGCATCACACTCCGGTCCTGACAGAGGGGAGGCAGTTCAGGGTCACTGGTCCGAGAGACTCGCATGTAAGTAGGATAGTGTGTTTCTACCCTGTTGGTGGCTTCATCAGGATCCTCCAAGGAAGATGCTGTCAAAAAGGCCAGAAGTAGTGCAACATGCCAGATGAAGAACACAGGAATGCAAACTGAATGAAAATCTGACAAACCCTATAATTATATTTATATTTTTTTAGACCTTCCATTTTTTTTCATTAAATGGTTTAATATGAGTATGTAGTGTTGATTGTGTTAATATACTCAACTACAGCCGTTTTCTCCTGGGTTCCAGCACCGCTCTGCTCCTCTGCTCAGTGATGTCACCGCTCTGCAGTCTCTCAGGGTCATTCTATGCTCTATGCATGAGCTGGAAGTCTCTTTTACAATGAAAGGCTTGTCCTGACGCATCATAGACTTACATTGTACAAGCCATTTCAGGGTCACACAGAGTGTGGTGAGACCTGGAGAGTCTGGAGGTGATGATGTCACTGAGAAGTGGAGCAGAATGGTGGTGGACACCGGAAACAGCAGCGGTAGGTGAGTATATTAATACATTATACACTACATTATATGAACATATTCACATATTTTATTGGAAAAACAACTTCATGAGGGGGCTTCTTTAACAAAAATATAAATGACAATGCACATGTAAATGTAGCCCTGCTTATTTCTTGCCGTAGCATCTTTTTAAAATATGACTGTTCATCAGTGGCAGCACAAGTTGAGCTTAAAAATCTGCTCAATTCTGAGCACATATTGGTATGACAAAGCTACAGCTTCCATCTGTCAGTGATTGACGGCTTTTTCTCTATATAAAGTATAAGAAGAAAGCTGTCAATTAGCAATGACATGGTGGGGGGGAAGGTGGGGGGAGTACATTCTTCATGAATGCCAGCCACACAGCGACCTACATTATTATTAACTCATGCAGCATATTGGTCAGGTTATATAGCTCATGATGTGGGCACTGCTGCTTCGGACCAAAGAACATACAACAAAGAGAGATATTTTTATTGTATTGTATTGGCATCATGGATGCGAATGAAGCTGAAAGTAATGATGAAAGAGGGAGTGGACAACTTAGCGCAGTGAGCACGATGATGTCAGTACTGCGCGCCAGCTGTGCAGAGCAGCAGACCTCTCACTAAGAAGATAGGAGTAGCAGGGGAAAAAGTAGAGGTGATTACTTTTTTTTTTCATTCAGTGAGTACACTGGTGGCTGATGACCATAATACTATATGGATAAGTATGGAAATTGCATTATACTATTTGAAGAACTATGTGGGTACATTATAATATCTGGAGGACTATGGGCATGCATTATACTGTATGGAGGACTATGTGGTTGCATTGTACTATATGGAGGACTATGGTGTGCATTATGCTATACAGAGAACTATGGGAGTGACATTATACTATATGGAGGACTATGGGGTGTACATTATACTATATATAGAACTATGGAGGTGCATTATAATATATTGAGAACTATGCTGATGCATTTTAATATACATCATGTTCCAAATTATTATGCTAATTGGTTTTAAATGTCAGAGTTGTTTGTTTTTTTTTGTCAATGAAACCCATTGATGGTATTGTGTCTCAGGGTTCTTTGGATCACTGAAATCAATCTCCGATATCTGTGATAATTAGTTTGGCAGGTGAGCCCAATAAAAGGAAAACTGGGTGTTCCACAATATTGAGCAGGCCACAGTTTTCAAGTAACATGGGAAAGAAAAAGGATCTCTCTGCTGCCGAAAAGCAACAAATAGTTCAATGCCTTGGACAAGGGATGAAAACATTAGATATTGTATGAAAACTTAAGCGTGATCATCGTACTGTGAAGAGATTTGTGGCTGATTCTGAGCACAGACGTGTTCGTGCAAATAAAGGTAGAATGAGGAAGGTTTCTGCCAGGCAAGTTCATCAGATTAAGAGAGCAGCTGCTAAATAAGCCTTACAAACCAGCAAACAGATATTTGAAGCTGCTGGTGCCTCTGGAGTCCCTCAAACCTCAAGGTGTAGGATCCTTCAAAGGCTTGCTGTGGTGCATAAACCTACTATTCAGCCACCCCTAAACAGTGCACACAAGCAGAAATGGTTGCAGTGGCCCAGATATACATGAAGACTAATTTTCAAACAGTCTTGTTTACTGATGAGTGCCGAGCAACCCTGGATGGTGCCGATGGATGGATTAGTGTATGGATGGTGGATGGCCACCATGTCCCAACAAGGTGTTGATATCAGCAAGGAGGTGGAGGAGTCATGTTTTGGTCCAGAATCTTGGGGAAACAGCTGGTAGGCCCCTTTAAGGTTCCTGAAGGTGTGAAAACGACCTCTGCAAAGTATATAGAGTTTCTGACTGAGAACTTTCTTCCATGGTACAAAAAGCAAAAACGTGCCTTCAGGAGCAAAATCATCTTCATGCATGACAATGCACCATCTCATGCTGCAAAGAACACCTCTGTGTCATTGGCTGCTATAGGCATAAAAGGAGTTAAACTCATGGTGTGGCCACCATCTTCCCCTGACCTCACCCCTATAGAGAATCTTTGACGTATAATCAAGCAAAAGATCTATGAGGGTGGGAGGCAGTTCACATCAAAACAGCAGCTCTGGGAGGCTATTCTGACATCATGCAAAGAAATACAAGCAGAAACTCTCCAGAAACTCACAAGTTCAATGGATGCTAGAATTGTGAAGGTGACTTCAAAGAAGGGTTACTATGTTAACATGTAACTTTGCCTGTTAGGATGTTTTGGAGTTAAATAGCTTTTTATTTCAGTGAATGTGACCTCCTAATGGTGTAAATTCAATAAATGAGCATTTTCAGTTCGTTCAAACATATCAAATGTTTAGAAACTCTACTGTGCCTAATAATTTGGAGCAGTGCATTTAGATTTTTTTTAATTTTGAAGATTATACTGTTATCACTGGGAGGTTTCTTCACTAAAATTCGATGTATACTCTAATGGGTGATGACTTTTATTACACTGACTGTCATTTGCACCGACCATTTAGGAAAATCAGAGAAAAAGAACATTTGCATAATAATTTGGAACATGGTGTATTGAGAACTATGAGGTGCCTTATAATATATGAAGGATTATGGGGGTGCATTATGGAGGACTATGTGGATGCATTATACTAAATAGAGAACTATGGGGCGTGCATTATAATATATGGGGAATTAACTATGAGGACGAATTATAATTTATGAAGGACTATGGAGTGCATTATACTATATAGAAGACTATGGGGTGTACATTATAATACATGAAGGATTATGTGGGTGCATTATAATACATGGAGGATTATGGGGGTGCATTATACTATATGGAGGACTATGGGGTAAATTATACTATATGGGTGACTATGGGGTGCATTATAATATAAGGAGGACTATGTATGGCCAATTATACTTTATGGAGGATTAAGGGATGTGCATTATATACATGGAAGACTATGTGTGTGCATTATAATATATGGAGGACTATGGGGGTGCATTATACTTTATGGAGGATTATGGGGGTGCATTATACTATATAGATGACTGATGGATGGATTATACTATATGGAGGATTATGGGGGTGCATTATACTATATAGATGACTGATGGATGGATTATACTATATGGAGGACTATGGGGTGCATTATACTATATGGAGGACTGTGGGAGTAAATTATACTATATGGGGGACTATGGGGGTGCATTATACTATAATGACGACTATGTGTCGCCCATTATACTATATGGAGAACTATGTGGGGCCAATTATACTATATGGAAAGCTATGTGGGAGCCATTATCATATTTGAAGGGCTATATGGAGGCCAGTATACTATCTGGAGGGCTCTGTGGGACCATTATAATATTTTGAGGGCTATGAAGAGGGCCTTTATACTTTTATGGAGGGCCATTATACTGTGTGCAAGCAACTGTACAGTGTGAAGGTTTGTGTGGGATGCATAATACTGTGTGGGGGCTATTATACTGCTTGGAGGGTCAGTGGGATTCATTATATAGTGTAAAGAGATGTGGAGCCTATTATGCAGTATGGAGGGTTTTATGGGGGGTAATTGAGGGTGGGTACAGTATGGTCATCATTCTGTGACTGTGGAAGGTTACTGTGAAGGAATTCACTGTAGGGGTGTTATACAGTGTTTGCGTGACATTCTTGTTGGCATCATACTTAATGGCTGCAATGAAAGATGAATCTAGACTAGAGGCTTCAATATGAGGAACATTACTGTTTTGTGAGATATGTACCTATGTGACCCAGACGAATATTAATTAATTTATTTTGTCAGAGATGGGAGGCCAGTTAGAACTTCTGCTATGGGGCCCCATGTTATCTATGTACGCCCTTGAACTTGACAATATCAGGACAAAACCCCAAATTTACAATGAACTGCCAACCAAATGTCAGGCCCTTACTGTCCAGCACCAGGACCATACTAATATATCACATGTGGCTGTACAGACATGAATCCAGTACATCAACAGCTGTATTATACAGGTGAAAAAAAAAATCACTAAATATACGAGAGGCGATAACACAATCTTTAGCATTTATGTATGTGATGTTTCTGTAAAAACATACTAAATAAAGATAAATATTAATGAACAACAGGATGAACAGAGGTGTGATATGGGCCCCAATACTAAATCCACAACAGGGCCCCTTCTACTATGAGCCATTGATTATATTCTTGCTCTCTTGTGCCTCTTCACATCCTATACCCTCTGATAGCTGCTCTCAATCTGTTATTTTCCATCAGATAACATATTAATAATAACATTTTATTGAATTTCAGGGGATAAAAGCTTCTGTGCAAATAAGTTCTGATTCCTTTTCCTTAATTGCTCAGGAGGTGAAAAGATCAAAACTGATTGTATTTTAATGTCAAACCCGGTCACATTGTCAATCAGCATCAACATGGATAAACTACAAGGAGATTGAATAAAACATTGTTAATACCAGTAAGTAGCATAAATCCTATTGGTGAACCAGATTACTACTGTTCAGGCCTGGATTTAGGGGGGCCCAAGGGGCCCGGGGCCCTGGGCCACCCACCAAGGGGTGGCCTCCCACCAATATAGGGATAAATATCTCAAAACATGTAAAATACACGTCTCTTTGCTCATTCTCAGTGGCTGGCGCAGTCATGGCACCTGTGTCAGCATCCACCAGACTTCCTTAGTAAAATGGGCCTCCCTCCAAAATGGGCCTCGGGCCACCCTCCTCTTGGATCCGGCCCTGCTGCTGTGCCTATCATTTACAGGTGCATCTCAATAAATTTGAATATCATCAAAAAGGTTTTTTTTTCAATAAATAAAGTGAAACACATATATTATACAGAGTCATTACTAACAGAGTGATCCATTTCATGTGTTTATTTATGTTAATGTTGATGATGATGGCTTACAGACAATAAAAACCCAAAGGTCATTATCTCAGAAAATTAAAGTAGGGACATGAAGGGTTAAAAACTGAGCTGTCGTATTCCACGAGACATCAGAGGGTGAATATAATATTGATTTATTAGGCAACGCGTTTCAGACTCCCTGAAACATGGCAATATGATATTGATTTGTCCTGAAACACTAATAAATTAATATTATATTCACCCTTTGATGTCTGGCAGAATATGACAGCACGGTTTTTAAGACTTCTCCTCCCTACTCTATATGCACCACGCTGGGGACTGCAGCAGCCGTGATCTGCTTTTATAGTGGTTGTGACTCTCACAACCACACAAGGTGAAGTCTCTGATACCTATTTAGGTCATATTTTATCTCTTAAACCCTTCATCCTCCCTACTTTAATTTTCTGAGATAATGACCTTTAGGTTTTCATTGGCTGTAAGCCATAATCATCAACATTAACAGAAATAAACACATGAAATAGATCACTCTGTGTGTGATGACTCTATATAATATATGTGTTTCAATTTATGTATTGCATTACTGAAATAAATGAACTTTCCGATGATATCCTAATTTATTGTGATGCACCTGTATATGGTAAAAAGCATTTTCCTCACTAGAGAATTCAATATCAAACATCTGAGCAAAACCAAACATTTCTATCTGCGCACACATGTAGAGTCGGGTACAAATTAGGGTTTTTAACACAAATAATTTGTAATGGAAGAATGATGATACATAATGTATTTAGGAGTGATATAGAGTCTTCTATCAAGTGTAAATGTATGCTCTTTCCTCAATCTATATCCAGTTCCCGGGAATAAGATTGCTAATTAAACGGGTTAATGATGATTGGAGGTTAAGAAGATTCAAGATGTGAGATGCTAATTAAGGGAGGACATCGCTGCATAACGAAGAACGGAACTGACTGACCCTGAATTTTAAAATTCCTAGCGATCATTTCCCAATAATAACAATTACTATATGTTGATAAAATAAATCTTTACCTTTGTAGAATAGGAGACCAGAATCCAAACTACTGAGTTCTAAGCTTCACCCAGACATCGCTCCGGCGTAGAATTAGTGCAACGCAGAGATGGTGCATGGGAAAGAAACCCCGACATTTCTTAATAGGATTCTGAGGTCCTGAATAAAGTTGCTTTGTGTCTTTTATGGACTGCACATGTCTGTTCCAACCAATACATTCAGTGTCTTGTGTTCTAGGCTTTCGGCCAGAAAATCTGGTAGGAAGGGCAGTATTATAGAAAATATTTTTGTACTTGTTAGAGAAGATGCAGATATGTTAACTCTTAGTAGGAAAATAATTGCATCCTTTTTCCAGAAATTAAAACTATAAAAAATAATGAAGTGTAATTAGGAGTACTGAATTATTACGTGCATTGGAAATAGCTAGAATTGCCGTTAGATTATCTTTAACATAAGATAAAGCATAATCTATCAGGTTTGATACCGTCCAAACAGCGGGGTGTATAAACCACATTATATTAACACCTATAGAAAAAGGTAATACCAAAAATGAAAAAGAAGTGATGAAATTAGTCAACAGTCACTGAGAGAAAATCACATTGCATGATTTTTACATAACTACCGTATATACTCGTGTATAAGCCGAGTTTTTCAGCCCAAAATTTGGGCTGAAAAGTCTCCCCCTCGGCTTATACACGAGTCAATACGGGTGGGGGCTGTGTCCAGGGCTGTGGAGGCTGCAGGAGGCGGGGGGGGCTGCTGTATGAGCGGCCCCGTCACGTGGGGCCACTCATTAAATATGCACTGCTTCCCCCTGTCAATCAGCGGCAGGGGGAAGCAGTGCATATAGCCCCCAAATGCTGGCACTCGCCCCCCCCTTGTAAGGGCCCCCCCCCCGCTGGTTATATTACCATCCCGGTCTTCTGATCAGCGCCGCTCCTCGGTGCTCCGTCCGTCCGTCCTGCTGCATCCGGGATCTCCGGCCGTCGCAGGCTTATGACGTCATCGCGCGACGGCCGGGGATCCCGGATGTAGCAGGACGGGAGCAGAGACGACAGAGCGCCGAGGAGCAGCGCTGATCAGAAGACCGGGATGGTAAGAGAAGCGGGGGGGGGGGGCCCTTGCAAGGGGGGGCGAGTGCCAGCATTTGGGGGCTGTTGGGGACCCCCAGGGGCCTGCTGGGGACCCCCAGGGGGCTGCTGGGGGCTGCTGGGTACCCCCAGGGGGCTGCTGTGTACTACCACTGGGGCTGCTGTATACTACCACTGGGGCTGCTGTATACTACCACTGGGCCTGCTGTATACACCTCTGGGGAGGCCTGTATACCACTGGGGGGGGCCTGTATAACACACTGCTGGGGGCTGTATACCTGTGCTGGGGTCCACCCTCGGCTTATACACGAGTCAATAGGTTTTTCCAGATTTTTGGGGCAAAAGTAGGGGGGTCGGCTTATACACGGGTCGGCTTATACACGAGTATATACTGTAATTAGACTTTTCTTGCATAAAATAATTATTTGACACAATAGAAAAAACAGAACTTAATATTTGGTCCAGAAACCTTTGTTTGCAATTACACAGGTCAGATGTTTCCTTTAGTTCTTGACCAAGTATGTACAAACTGCAGCAGCGATTTTGGCCCACTCCTCCATACAGATCTTCTGCACATACTTTAGGTTTTGGGTTTGTCGCTGGGCAACATTGAGTTTTAGTTCCCTCCAAAGACTTTCTGAAGACTGGCTACGCCACCCCAGGACCTTGAAATGCTTCTTATGAAACCACTACTTAGTTGCCCTTGATGTGTGTTTCAGGTCACTGTCATGCTGGAAGACCAATCTTCATTGCTCTTACTAAGCGAAGTAGGTTGTTGACCAAAGTCTCACAATACATGATCCCATCCATCCTTTCTTCAATACGGTGCAGTTGTCCTGTCCCCTTTGCAGAAAAGCACCCTTAAAGTATGATGTTTTCATCCCCATGCTTCACAGTTGGGGCGGTGTTCTTGGGGTTGTACTCATCCTTCTTCCTCCAAGCACACTAAGTGGAGTTGATAACAAAAAGTTCTGTATTGGCCTCATCTGATCATATGAGCTTCTCCAATGTCTCCTCTGGATCATCCAGATTGTTATTAGTGTACTTCAAACAGGCCTGGACATTTGCTGGCACGCGCAGAGGGGACCTTGTGTGCCTTCAGGGATTTTAATCCATGATGTCATAGTGTTTTACTAACAGTAATCTCTAAAACTGTGGTCCCAGCTCTCTTCAGTTCATTGACCAGGTTCACCCATGTAGTTCCAGAAGGTGAGGAGTTGTATGGAGCCCCAGACCGCGGAAGATGGACAGTCATTTTGTGTTTCTTCCATTTTCTAAAAATGTGCAAAATCGTCAGTGTATCGAATATATATTTTCCCTACTGTATATTATTCTCTGAAAAGCCACACACTAACCTCATCCACCCCCCAATACACAGAATGATGACATTTACTGCATGATAGCCTACACTCTTCCCTAGCACGATATATTGGCCCCCAGACCCACCCATAACACAGTATGATTGCTCCATGTCCGTTTCCCACAAAGTCCCAAACACAGTGAGATGATCTCTACACGGTATGATGCCCTCAAAACCCCTTACATAGTATGATGGCCCTCACAGTCCCCCCATACACTATGATGGCCACAGTATGGTGCCCTCACAGCTCTCCCAACACACAGTATGATGGCCCCTACAGTCGTCCTACACATATTATCCTTTCTCTTGATGATACCCCCCAGGGTTATACTATGACATCTGCTATGATAAAATACCATCCCCCTTTTTGGATTTAATAATTTTTTGTATAAAACATTGATTTGCATGATGTGGGTGATAAACATAATTTTGTAGACAATGGTTTTATATACGGTATATATATGGTTTTAAGTTTTTTTATGATCTTTCCCACAGT
The DNA here is from genome assembly GCA_033576535.1 of Allobates femoralis. Taxonomy (NCBI): domain Eukaryota; kingdom Metazoa; phylum Chordata; class Amphibia; order Anura; family Aromobatidae; genus Allobates; species Allobates femoralis. The sequence goes on along the minus strand of JARQOC010000008.1, from coordinate 53,456,072 downwards.
TTTTGTGATTTAATAATTGTTTATGATAATGATGATCAAATATAAAATTACTTTCCAACAATGTACTGTTTCTGATTCTAGTCAGTCGTGTCTGACTCTTGGGTACTCTATATACCAGTTTCCTCCATGCTTCCTTGTTTAACAAGGCGTCTTTCAGTTGCTTGCCGTTCATTCCCATGTCATTTTTAACGGTATCCAGCCAATGTCCTTAGTTCTTCAGTTTCCTTTTACCACCGACCATTCTGAGTAGAATCTCCTGTTCTAATGAATTTGCACATACCTTGTGTCCAAAGTGATCTTAAAGTACTTAGTCAATTCTGGTTCTATTAAATCAAGGTCATTTTGGTGATCCAAGCTGTCCACAAAATTCACTGACCCCACAGCTGAAAGGCATTAATTTTCCTTCTGTAAGTGTGGCACCCCTGCAGACCCGGTCACCACTAAGTGGCATAGCAGCAGGGACTGGTAAGTTGATCACTCCGCACAAACACTACTGAGAAAAAGCAGCATTGGTAAAACTTACCATCAATGCCAAAATCATTTTGTTGTAGGTAGAGGTGATTTTTATCAGCCTGCACCTGGTGCTTGCTTTACATACTGGGGTCTGACTGCATCCTGCAGTGCAGTGTTGGTTTTTGATTTTGGCTTTGATGGTAAGTCACTCCGCACAAACACCCAACAATCAGTCCAAGTTACTTCATGTCTGGAAACGGGATAGCGGGAGGAGCTAGGTGGAGGGTGGAGAGTTAGGAAGGAGCCTGGTAAGGGGTGGGAAAGAGAGTACAGAAAAGGGACACACAACACCAAGTTCAGGGTTGTTGAGTGCTGAGTAAAGTGGAGGAAAGAACACCTAGAGAGAGACACCTGGCAGCCTAGTGAACAGACACCAGACAGGAGAAACCCAGACCCGGAGGTCTGTGCCACCATATGGATAGCCCAGGTCCCAGGCTGCATACCGAGGGAAGTGAGAAGGGGTCCAAGGTGTGTCCGAGTCAGCGGGGGTACTTAGGGACCGGGCCAGAACCAGAGTGCCGGCTCTGCTGAAGTGGCAGGGAAGCTGCATGCCCCAACCATGAACTCTGGCGGAAAGCGGGGTCTTTATGTCCCAGACCCAACCCCCAACACAGCGAAGGAAAGGCCGTCGAACTAGGGCTAGCAGGGCTGGAAGGGTGCCCACGAAAAGCCTGTGACTGCTGGACTGTAGTTAGGGCGTTGGACAGAGAGTAGAGGCCCAAGAGGAACCTGAGAGGGGGTGCTGCTGATGAGCCGCCTCAACTGCTAATCCGTGACTGGAGCCACTAGTGAACTATCTTTGTACTGTAAGAACTGCGGAGCAGAAAGTAAAACCCGGTATAAGCTCAGAACTGCGTATGACTCTTAATTGTGTGCCCGGGAAGAGACTGATTGCTACTGTGAGCTGGCAGCAGGAGGCTGCTTGAGGGTATTGACAACTTTCTTTTTTCACATCTGCACCATCTACATGGAAGCCCTAGGTACCAACCCTATCCATGGAGGGCGCATCATCCTGGTTGCAACTCCCATCATCCCCAGAGGTCCCGACTGCAGCGGTGGCTACAGCTGGCCATAAACCACAGGTGGCGTCACGATCATCTACTAAAAACGTTACTCCCCTTTTATTTTAACCCCCTTTTTTTATTGACTCGCCCGGGATCACGGAGTCGGGTCGCGTCGCCGTGACACCCCGCAGATCCAGATGGAGACGAGGGGCCCGGGTCCGAGTACCCCACTGTCCCGGTGGGCGAGACATAAGTGTCCACATCGCACAGCTATATGTCACAGTTGGGAGTACAATTGCAATGTCTGTGTTTAAAGGTAACTGAGATATCCTTGCACTTCCATATCTGGTCAATGCTTACCATGGATGCATGCCCCAATGCTGGTCAACGCTTGATTTATGGTTTTTGACTGACCCAAGAAAAGCTATCGACTAATTCAGTTTCCTCATTTTTGCTCTTTATGTAGATTTCCTTGTTGGTGGTAGTCATGATTTCATCTTATAGATGATGAGGCAAAGTCTCATATCCTCAATGTCTTCTTTCAACTTCAGGATCAGCTTCTTCCTCTCCTTCTGACTTTCTGCCAACAGGATTGTATGATCTGCATGTCTCAGATAACTGATGGCTCTTATGCATATTTTCACTCCAACACTCAAGGCCAGCTTCCTCATTATTACTTCTGCATAGAGGTTGAAAAGAGAGAGGGACACATCCTTGTCTTGTACCCCTTTTTAATCTTACATATTTATATATCTTCAGGTCCTGTTTGCACGGTAGCTTCTTGATAGTTCAAGAGTGGCCTGATTAACCTAATCCGGTTCACTGGCACTCCTACCTCACTTAGTGCTTCTCAAAACTTATCATTCTCAATACAGTCAACAGCCTTGGAATAATTAATGAAGCACAGTTTTGTTTTCCATGGTCGCTCAGTGGTTAGCACTGTTGCTTTCCAGCATTGGTTATCACTGCATGCAAGACAAAAGTGGGACTCATCACTGAAAAGGACTGACCTCTATTCCAGCCTCCTTTGCTGTCTTGATCTGCTCCATGGTTGCCTTTGAAAACAGAGGCATGAATTCAATGGACACCTGTAGTGGAATATCAATTTTGTGCAAATGCCTACTTATGGATCATGTAGTCTCTGTTTGACACCTTAGGCTATATATGTCAAATATGACGTCCAATTTCACTTGCAATACAGAATGGATCAATATTAAGCTATATATATCCTCTTCCCTGGGCTCTCATCCGTGGGTGCTTCAGGTGTACAGGGGGCTAGACTCCCTGGTTGTGGTGCTGGTCTTTCTGTGGTTTATGTGGTAGTTCCCACAGCTCGGTTCCAGTAACCGGATTGTTAGGGAGAGTTAGGATAACTCTTCTGTCCTGAGAGGTGCTTTTCTCCTGTCCTATGACCCCAGTTGCAAGGGTCTCTCACTTGCTGGGTGTGCTGATTTTGGGACAGTATAGCTCCAGTACCAGTGATTGCACACTTCCTGCAGCTCTCCTAGCGTCTGCACACTCTGCTGTTTCCCTCTCCAGGACCCTATTTATAGGGGGAACTGGCTTAAGGTAACCAGTGGAGCTCCCCCAAGAGGCCTGGGGTGAAACAGGGTGTTAAAGGTGTTTAAAGTTAGTGGTGAGTGCTACTTGCTGTGTACATTCCATTTGTGTACCAAGAGTTCTGTGGTGCCCCAACCAGGGTGCCAGGGTGCCACAGAAACTCTTGCCAGTTAATGTTTTATTTAAATGATTTTTATTGAATTATAATAAAGCTTATATTCATGAACTTAGTATATGCATTTGCTGTTTCCTAGTATTGTGAGGTGTGGAAAGGACAATGAGGAAGGAGGAAAAAGAAGGAGGAACGGAGGGGTGAAATGGGGAAGGGGAAAGTGGGGTAAGAATGGGTAAATGGCTAAACGTTCACATACTATAGAACACTGCAAAAATACAAGTTCAAATAATACAAGGTTTTGGAAACTAACCAGAAATGTAACCTAAAGGATACCTGGGATGAATAGGACCATTGAATAAATAAGTCAGAAGACACCCTGTGGACACGGTAGATAGGCACCAACTGTGGGACAGAATTAACTACCGATGAGACCGATGAGGTTAAAGGGATCCTGTCACCTCCAGAACGCCTCCTAAGCTAGCAAAACATGTCCCTGCAGCATATTATCACTAATCTCACACTCCTTTTATCTCCTAAAAGCATCCTTAGAAAGTGCATAAAAACATTTTAATACTTACTCATTAGGCATTATAATTAGCAGGGGCTATATTTTTTAGCCCTTGGGGCGTGTTGTTTTGCAGGCTCCACTCTCTCTCTGTCTGTGTGCTCTGCTTGTGCAGGCTTTTACCCTCCCCCCTCTCTATCACTCACAGAATGCAAATCATTAGTCTTGAGTCCAGCTCCACATCACAGCAGCACAGAGTGTGGGTGGATGCTCGAGGCTGAAAAACAGCCCGCCCTGGTGACTAAAGAATATAGTCCCTGCTAATTATAATCAATAATGATTAAGTATTAAAACGTTTTTATGCACTTTCACAGGATGCTTTTAGGAGGAGACAAAAGAAGTGTGAGATTAGTGATAATATGCTGCAGGGACATGTTTTGCTAGCTTATGAGGCATTTTGGAGGTGACAGGATCCCTTTAAGGAGGTTTGCTGACCAGTGTTAGCCATGGATCCAATCTTTTTTTATAAGATTTATAATAATTACTAGCTGTGAGCCCGATTCTAAAGAATCGGGTAGTCTAGAATGCATATATAGTTTATTTACGAATATTTAGGGGAGTGCGGTGAAATTAATTGTGTGTATACAGGTGGCTCAGTGGTTAGCACTGTATATGGTGGCTCAGTGGTTAGCACTGTATATGGCGGCTCAGTGGGTAGCAGAGTATACGGTGGCTGAGTGGTTAGCACTGTATACGGTGGCTCAGTGGTTAGCACTGTATATGGTGGCTCAGTGGTTAGCACTGTATAGGTGGCTCAGTGGTTAGCACTGTATACGGTGGCTCAGTGGTTAGCATTGTATATGGTGGCTCAGTGGTTAGTAGTGCGCGGTGGCTCAGTGGTTAGCAGGAGTATGGTGGCTCAGTGGTTAGCAGTGAGTGGGGCGGGCAGAGTGGTCAGCGCAGTGCGGCGGGCAGAGTGGTCAGCGCAGTGTGGCGGGCAGAGTGGTCAGCAGAGGACAGAGGCACTCTGCCTGTCATACTTACCAGCGGGTCATCGTCTTCCCCGCCACGGCATTTTCACTCCGCCGTCGCCAGCATGTTGGCTCCACTCATGCAGAGCATTGCTCCTGTGCAGGCTCCTCTCTGCTGAGTATTGCTCCTGTGCAGCCTCCTCTCTGCAGAGCATTGCTCCTGTGCAGCCTCCTCCTCTCTGCAGAGCATTGCTCCTGTGCAGCCTCCCCTCATGCAGAGCAATGCTCCTGTGCAGCCTCCTCTGTGCAGAGCATTGCTCCTGTGCAGCCTCCTCTCTGCAGAGTATTGCAGAGGCACTCTGACTGTCATACTTACCAGCGGGTCATCGTGTTCCCCGCCACGGCATTTTCACTCCGCCGTCGCCAGCATGTTGGCTCCACTATGCAGAGCATTGCTCTTGTGCAGGCTCCTCTCTGCTGAGTATTGGTCCTGTGCAGCCTCGTCTCTGCAGAGCATTGCTCCTGTGCAGCCTCCTCCTCTCTGCAGAGTATTGGTCCTGTGCAGCCTCGTCTCTGCAGAGCATTGCTCCTGTGCAGCCTCCTCCTCTCTGCAGAGCATTGCTCCTGTGCAGCCTCCTCTCTGCAGAACATTGCTCCTGAGCAGTCTCATCTCTGCAGAGCATTGCTCCTGAGCAGCCTCATCTCTGCAGAGCATTGCTCCTGTGCAGCCTCCCCTCTGCAGAGCATTGCTCCTGTGCAGGCTGCTCACTGCAGAGTGTTGCTCCTGTGCAGCCTCCTCTCACCTGTATCCTGGAGATCAGCTCTTGGGGGCTCAGTCCGGGGTCCTCTGTCAGCTGTATGTTCCCTTGTGATCGCAGGATGTCAGAGGCAGAGAATCAGTGATGAGGACACGTCTGATGTGAGACAGCGGCATGATGTCTCCTGTGCTGACTGAAGCAATGAAAGTGCCTGTGATGATGTCACAGTCATGTGATATAGCCCCGCCCATACCAGTGACATCATCTCAGGTCCTGAGAGTGAGAGACTGTGCATGGACTCGCAAAGGCATTGCGAGTGTGGCAGGAGAGAGAGAGAGACTCAGCAAGGACTCGCAAAGGCATTGCGAGTGAGGAGAGACTCTGGAAGGACTCGCAAAGGCATTGCGAGTGTGGCAGCCACGCATACGACGACGGAAACACTGCCGAATATGACGGAAGTGGCCTTAGGGTAATTATATATTGGATTGAAGACTGCATGACACTTCTCGTAATTGTTGTGTAGGGAGATTGTCTCATATGTCAGATAAGGTAGGCACGACATCATTCTCCCATCTGGCTGCAATAGCATTTTTTGCTATTAGAAAAACATATATGCATAAGGGTTTAAAGTTGGGGTCAATGCTGTCTGGGCACGTTAATGTTTTACACTTTGAAGAATACACTTTTGCACTTGAGTTGCCTGTGATGCTTGGCCTCTCCTCAGTTGGTGAAGTTGATGATCAAAGCTACAGTTGCAATCCAAATTATTAAAAACCCATTGCAAATTATATTTGTTAGAAAAATGTACAAACTTTCTACCATTTGTAATAAATCAATGAAACTCAAGAATATTAATGAAATGGGTAAAGATTTCTCAGGAATGCTGCCACAAGCTGGTGTCTACAAACTGTTTGCTGCAGGTCATAGCATCCAAAGGGGTCTCTTCTAAGTAGTTGTCACGCGTGAAGCAGATGAGGGGAATGAAGCAGGAAGGGATCACAGGCAAGTGCAAATGGGAGGCTAGTTTTGCCCTGGAAATAAGGACCCTGACTAGCCCTACTCTCAAAAGGTACCTCTGAAGGTGAGGAGGTTCAAGCAACCAACCTATCCCTCAAATCCTCAACTTGCCCTCAGAGAAGAGCCCCTACCTCCACCCACGGACCAGGAAAATGACAGCACTCCAAAGGAAGGAAATGACAGCAGCTGAACCAGCATTTGTGCAGAGTACAGATCCTAGATTAGAATGAACTGAATCTGCAACATCTGGTGGAGGGAAGCAGAACTATTTAAGGCTGAGGGGGTGGAAAGCAGAAAGTTCAGTCACACTCCCTTCACCTTTACCTCCACCTGCAGAGCCGCAGAACAGACTAAGGCTGGAAACACACTATCTGACTAAGATGCGAGTCTCTTGGACGAGACTCGGATCAGTCACCCTGAACGGCCTCCCCATCTCTGGACGGGAGTGTGATGCTGCACAAAACACAAGCAGCTGACACTCCCGTCAAGAGAGGGGGTGGCCGTTCAGGGTGACCAATCTGAGTCTCGTCCCAGAGACTCACATGTCAGTCGGATAGTGTGTTTCCAGCCTAAGGAAAAAAAACTCAATTAAATAGCACAGCAGCAACACTCCAGAACTGGAAAGGCAGTCAATACATGACAGTAGTGTAAATGCTTGTCATGAAGGAGTAAATAATTTTGAGACTATATAAGTGGTATTTTATGTTTACCGTACATACTCGAGTATAAGCCGACCCAAGTATAAGTTGAGGCCCCTAATTTTACCCCAAAAACTGGGGAAATCTATTGACTCGAGCAAAAGCCTAGGGTGGAAAATGCAGCAGACTCGTATATTGCTCATCACTGGTATATAGCAATCATCACTGTACACAGCCCCTCATCACTTGTATATAGCGCCCCCATCATGGTAAATGGCCCCTCATCCTGGTATATACCCCCCTCAGGTGTACATATTCCTCCATTATTGGTATATAGACTCCCAGCCTGGTTTATACCCCCCACCATTGGGGTATATAACCCCCCCACCACCACAGGGGTATATAGTCCCCCACCACCACAGGGGTATATAGACCCCCACCACCACCAAGGGTATATAGACCCCCACCACCACAGGGGTATATAGACCCCCACCACCACCACAAGGGTATATAGACCCCCACCACCACAGGGGTATATACCCCCCATGACCAATATATACCCCGATGCTGCCGCACAGCATAAAATAATAAATCATTCACATTTACCCTCACTCTGTCACCGCTGCGCCCTCCGGTCCTCTGGTCTTCATGGTTTTTCCTGCTTTTGCCGGCGTCATGTGACCGACACAGCAGGGATGATGTAATCGCTGCTGCACCTGTCACATGACGCCGCAAAAGCAGGAAAAAGCATGAAGACCAGAGGACGGAAGCTCCTATTGCAGCCTCCCCACGCCTCCTCCAGCCCCCGATCACCACCCCCCACTGAGCCTTCACACCATGACTCTAGTATAAGCCGAGGGGGGCACTTTTCAGCACAAAAATTGTGCTGAAAAACTCAGCTTATACTCGAGTATATACGGTAATATAAAGAAATTTCTTTTTATAATAACTGTGTTCATTCACCTAAGTTGTTATTGTCTAACTGGTTTATTGCAAACAGCAGAAAGTTTGTAGATGTTGCTAATAAATGTAATTAGTAATGGGGTTAGTAATTGTGATCGATACCGCATGCCGTTCTATAGGATAATACCGTATAAGCCTCAATTGGCACCTCTAATATTTTCTTGGAAAAATATATATGTATTTTTGGCTTCAGAATTGACAGTTTTCTTTAATGAGTTTTTGTTTTCTTTTTGCAGAATTATAGTGATTCTGCATTTGAAAATGTAATTGAGATTTTACATGGATTTTTCATGCTTTCCACTGATGACTATAGGAGAGAAAACAACGCACAAAAAATGCAGTTCCGCAGCGTTGTCAGAAGTAGCGGGCATGTGTTCATGGAAATATATCCACTTTTATTGAACTGTTGAACACCAAACTCCAATGTGGTACCATGATCTAAAGGGGGGGAAGGTGGTGTTGCTAGTTTTGATGACTGGGGCATAAAAAAGTCACTAATTAGACAAAAAATGTGTACTCACAATATTACATGCACACACATGACTTTCCATTTTTACATCCATCAAAAATTGACTTTTTTATTCTTTTTTCCATTCGATTTTTTTCATATTCAAATTAAAAAACGTATCCTTTGACTCTCTGCAATGAAACAATGATGAACCAAAAATCCAAAAATGAAAACTCCAAAAAAAAAATGAAAAAATAAAAAAAATAGATATTATGATGTTATGTTATCATCTCACTAAGGAGAAAGAGGTAGAACACTAAAAACTGCAACTGGCCCAGCCGGTTTGTGTACAGGCTATAGAGTCAGAACCCGCAGTCTTTTGTGGTACCTGTGTATGTTAAAATGGCGCTAAGTCAGGCTAAACAATGACAACTCGGACTTTTGATGCCTAAACGGCCATCGAGTACTCCACGTTCCTCCTAAGGCTGTTTTCACATCGCATTATTTTTCCTGTCCGTGGGTTCCTACTTTTTGCAGGACCCCACGGACAGGAATGCACAACATCGGAGGTGAGCTTCCCGGTGCTATTTCTGTGTCCGGGTCCGTTATTTTCACGGGTCCGGACACAGAAAGAGCTGTGCGGGTCACTTTCACTTCTGCAATGTATATCCATACATTGCGGAAGTGAAATTAAGTAAAAGCAAGTTGTTAAAAATAAAAAACCTCTATTCTCACCTTCCAGCGATCCCCCGACACCTCCAGCAAGCTCCGGGTGACTACAGGACCTGTCATTACATCACAACCCGGCAGCGTTATCGGGTCACATGACTGCAATTACCGCGGTAACTGGTCGTGTGACCCGATCAACTGTTGTGTCGTAATGGCAGGTCCTCTAGTCACCCGGAGCTTGCTGGAGGTGTCGGGGGATCGCTAGAAGGTGAGAATAGAGTTTTTTCATTTTTAACCCCTTGCTTTTACTTAATTTCATTTCCACATTGTGGAAGTGAAATTAGACGGCACACAGCAGTTTTAGTGTATTGAGCATGCTAAGTACACTAAAATCGGGTCTGAGGAACGATCAGCTGTTTTCTCAGACCCGTGCTTCATAGGCCCCATGTTATTTGGCTCGGATCATGTCGAATCCGATTGTGTCCAATTTGATCCGCTGTGCCCAAAATCGGAGCAGTCTCCGATTTTGGGCACAACAAAAAATCAGACACAATCGGATCCGACAAAAATCTGATGGCAATAAGGCCAAATCCGATCTGATCCCTGCCCATAGGATAACATGGGGGCCAAATCAGATTCGTGGCTGTCTGTTTGAGAACGGACAGCCACAGATCCCAAAAAATCACGATGCGAAAGCACCCTAAGAAACCAGAAGCAGAGTGCAATTTACCTACAGAAAGAAAGGTGTGCTGAGATAAGAAGACATGCCGGAGTGAGTAAACAAACTATGTAAAACAAATTGAAAATATGATGAAAGTACTACTAGATAGTGGGACACCTACTTCCTAGCTGCAAACAGAAGATAGGTGCAGAAACAGCAGAGAGACAAAGCTCAGATTAAACTGACTGGCATATTCAACTGCAGTATGGCTGGACATCTAATTGAGATTATAACCAGCAAGAAACGCCTGCAGGTGGAAGGTAGCTGAACCCAAAAGGTGAATATACAGAGAAATGGATGAATAAATACCACCTGGTAACATGAAGGGCTAAAGCAAGGATAACAGATAGTAAACACACAGACAAGAGGTGTACCTGCTGTCCCTCAGCAGACAGATAAGCCTGGGTTCAACCCCAACACATGACAATAGAATAGGACATGATCTGCATTTACACATCAATGGGAAATAAAGAACTGCAAATGGACCCATAGAGATTCATTGATGTATACACAAACCTGATCAATGCAGCATACTGACTTCAAAGAAATACCCCAAATCTCTAGAGAAAAGGTCAAAGGGCAGTTGTTTGCCAACTTTCTTTAGACAATTATCACTCTTCAGCCTATGTAAAGGACCCAAACAAATATCTAGCTAAAGGCCAAGATATACAGGGTGGGCCATTTATGTGGATACACCTACATAAAATTGGAATAGTTGGTGATATCAACTTCCTGTTTGTGACACATTAGTAGAGTTGTGGCCAAAAGTATTGACACCGCTGCAATTTTGTCAGATAATACTCAGTTTCTTACTGAAAATGATTGCAATCACAAATTCTTTGGTATTATTACCTTCATTTAATTTGTCTTCAATGAAAAAAACACAAAACAATTTGTCCTAAAGCCAAATTGGATCTAATTCGACACCAAACATAAAAAAGGGGATGGACAAAAGTATTGGCACTGTTAGAAAAATCATGTGATGCTTCTCTAATTTGTGTAATTAACAGCACCTGTAACTTACCTGTGCACCTAACAGGTGTTGGCAATAACTAAATCACACTTGCAGCCAGTTGACATGGATTAAAGTTGACTCAACCTCTGTCCTGTGTCCTTGTGTGTACCACATTGAGCATGGAGGAAAGAAAGAAGACCAAAGAACTGTCTGAGGACTTGAGAAACCAAATTGTGAGGAAGCATGACCAATCTCAAGGCTACAAGTCCATCTCCAAAGACCTGAATGTTCCTGTGTCTAGCGTGCGCAGTGTCATCAAGAAGTTTAAAGCCCATGGCACTGTGGCTAACCTCCCTAGATGTGGACGGAAAAGTAAAATTGACAAGAGATTTCAATGCAAGATTGTGCAGATGGTGGATAAAGAACCTCGACTAACATCCAAACAAGTTCAAGCTGCCCTGCAGTCCGAGGGTACAACAGTGTTAACCCGTAATATCCTTCGGCATCTGAATGAAAAGGGACTGTATGGTAGGATACCCAGGAAGACCCCACTTCTTGCCCCGAGACATAAAAAAGCCAGGCTGGAGTTTGCCAAAAATTACCTGAGAAAGCCTAAAACGTTTTGGAAGAATGTTCTCTGGTCAGATGAGCCAAAAGCAGAGCTTTTTGGGCAAAGGCATCAACATAGAGTTTATAGAAGAAAATAAGAGGCATTCAAAGAAAAGAACACGGTCCCTACAGTCAAACATGGCGGAGGTTCCCTGATGTTTTGGGGCTGCTTTGCGGCTGGACTGCTTCACCGTGTGCATGGCATTATGAAACTGAAGACTACCAACAAATTTTGCAGCATAATGTAGGCCCCAGTGTGAGAAAGCTGGGTCTCCCTCAGAGGTCATGGGTCTTCCAGCAGGACAATGACCCAACACACACTTCAAAAGGCACTAGAAAATGGTTTGAGAGAAAGCACTGGAGACTTCTAGGGTGGCCAGCAATGGGTCCAGACCTGAATCCCATAGAACAGAGGTCCCCCAACTCCAGGCCTCAAGGCCCACCAACAGTGCATGTTTTCAGGATTTTCTTGGCATTTGACAATTGGAAACACCACCTGTGCAGGAGTTTGAATTACCAACTGTCAAATTTCTAAGGAAATAATGAAAACCTGGACCGTTGGTGGGCCTTGAGGACTGGAGTTGGGGACCTCTGCCATAGAACACCTGTGGAGAGATCTAAAAATGGCAGTTTGGAGAAGGCACCCTTCAAATATCAGGGACCTGGAGCAGTTTGCCAAAGAAGAATGGTCTAAAATTCCAGCAGAGCATTGTAAAAAACTCATTGATGGTTACCGGAAGCGGTTGATTGCAGTTATTTTGGCTAAAGGTTGTGCAACGAAGTATTAGGCTGAGGGTGCCAATACTTTTGTCTGGCCCATTTTTGGAGTTTTGTGTGAAATGATCAATGTTTTGCTTTTTGCTTCATTCTCTTTTGTGTTTTTTCATTGAAGACAAATTAAATGAAGATAATAATACCAAAGAATTTGTGATTGCAATCATTTTCAGGAAGAAACTGAGTATTATCGGACAGAATTGCAGGGGTGTCAATACTTTTGGCCACAACTGTACATATTTTACTAAATGTTTTTAATGGAATTGTCATTATTTTATTATGGTTTTATTATTAATTGTGATCTATATTGTTTTATGGTTTCTTTTAAAGCAATTGTTTGTGTCTTGTCTAAAATGCATTTTCTGCTAGCTAGCCTCCAGTGCACTAAGGGTTGAATGACATCATTAATTGCTGATACCTGATTGGTCATTTCCCCGATTTAATGTGCCACTTCCCCTATTATTCTGTAAATACACCTGAGGAAGGCAGTGGTCTGCTGCTGAAACGTGTAGTGGTATAATTAAAGGTTTGTGATGCCACCAACTATTTCGTCTATGTCTCATGTGTCCTAGCGCTCCAGTTTGACCGCATATTTGTTCTCTAAAAATCAATACCTCCCATGAGGGTTGTGGCTGGAGCAGCTTGGAGCCATAGACACCAATACCTTACACACTTCACCGTGGTTGTGCAAGTGTGTGCAACCCGCTTAGGTGAGAGGCGATTCCCCCCACCATCTTACAAATTATTCCCACTAGACCACTGGGTATTTCTCATGTTTGCGCTTCTCCGACCCCCTTTTTTCTTACGTTTCCAAAGTAGGGTCACTTGTGGGTGGTTGTACTGTTTTGGTATGTCAGAGGCTCTATAAATGTGACATGATATCTTCAAACTCTTCCAACCAGTTTTGTGTTCCAAAAGTAAAATAGTGCTCCTTCCTTTCCAAATCCTGCCCTGTGCCCCAACCATAAATGAGGTGTATGTGTACTCAAGATTAACTGTAATGCAAATTGTACCTTGGTAAAAATGAATAATTTGGGGAGCTACAACAGTTTTTGTAAAAATATAAAATATAATAAATATATATATATATATCTTTACTATGTTTTATATTCCTTTCAGTTTTAATTCATAAGTGCCAGTAGCGTTAAGAATCTTACTGTATACAGTTTTGAATACCGTATTTTTTAGATTATAAAACATACTCTTCCCCCCCCACCCTCCAAATTGGGGGGAAATGAGAGTTCTTCTTACAGTCTGAATCTTAGGAACAAATGAGGATGGGGGATATATGTACCAGGATGGGGAATCATATATACCAGGATGGGGAATATATATACTGATTGTAAGACGGACACTGGCATTATAAGCTAGACCCCATTTAATATTAAAAAAAATCTCTTTTTCTTCACCAAATTTGGGGTGCATTTTATAATCTGTTGCTTCCTATAAAGCGAAAAATACGGTAATTTGAGGGGTTCCATATTTTAAATGTGGTCTGTGGAGACGCGGGCATCAGTGGGTGCTCTCATCTGCTGGCCCAGCCGCCTTTAGAATGACAACATGGACCAGGGCTCATCCTAAACTGAACGCCCGAGCTCCTTATTCGTGGTCGGAACACTACTCAGACAACAGAGTGAGGGAACCACAATAATAATTTATTGGATCCCCAACAGTTAACAGCATATAACACATAACCAACAAAACACAAAATGTAACAGGCAACAGTCTCTCCCTCCGCTGGCTCACCAGGGAATTACAAGGTTCTGCTGTGGCCAGGTTTCTTCCTTTGATATCCCAGCCGAATCCTAGCATTTGATGCTGAAGTCCATGTGGTGGTATAATCCAGATTCTGATCCCCTTGGTCGGCACCGAAGTGCCTAGGCCTGGGATTATGGCCTGCAAATCACATCCGTAGATCCTAGATTAGCAGCATGTATCAAGTCTCCTGGACAAAATGAGTGGTCCTCCTTATATGCCTGAGCACTCATTGCAGGATATTGGGGACTTCACGATTGATGGAATAAGTATGTGCTCTTATTGGCAAGATTTCAAACTGCCTGGACAATGTTCATTTAAATGATGTGGGCAGAGAGGGGCCAAAGCGAAGCCCATCCAGTCTGCCATTCGTAACAACAAACAATGGTGGCTGAAGTAATTTACATAGAATCAGCAATACACATCTTTGGAGAATAAAAGGTTCACATCCTTATCTGTCTTTGAGTCTCTGACCTTCTCTGACAAAGGGGGGAGATAATTACATTACACACATTAAACACTACCAGGCATCTACAAGTCTTGTAGGAACAATGAGTGGCATATCACAAGTAATTAACAAAATAACCTCATGTCTGGCTAAATGTTAAGAAACTTAACCCATGCTATGCATTGAAAGAGTCCATGTCGTCACAGGGTCTTGTTTCGAGATTTATATACTGACATCTCAAATTTGTTTTAAAGAGGACCAGTCACCCCCCCCATGGATTAGAATCTAAGGGCAGCACTGAATGCAGCATGTCTGCTGCATTCAGGCAAGAGGTCCCCCATGGCTCTGTGGGGCTGCAACCCTGAGATATAGACTTATAAAAACTTACGGTAAAAATCATGGAGGTGGGCCCTTGTGCTTTAGCCACCTCATAGCACAGGCCCATTACACACCCCCTGTGTCTCTGTGCCGCCCATGTCCCCGTGCCAGTCATGAAATCCTCGCTCTGCGCGTCTTTCTGCTGGCGACGCAGGTGCAGACGTCCCCAGCCACCTGTCCCGCCTCCTGCTGTGACATCAGAGCCTTTCCCCTCCCTGCTCCATAGCATAACATGGAGTAGGGCGGGGAAAGGCTCTGCCGTCACAGCAGGAGGTGGTACCGGACATAAGCAATACCTCGTTCTGCACCTGCGTCACCAGCACAAGGACGCGCAGTGCGAGGATTTCATCACTGGCACGAGGACATGGGCGGAACAGAGACACAGGGGGTGTAATGGCCCTGTGCTACGAGGTGACTGAAGCACAAGGACCCGCCTCCATAGATTTTTATTGTAAGTTTTTATAAGCCTATATCTCGGGGTAGCAGCCCCACAGAGCCATGGGGGACCCCTTGCCTGAATGCAGCACACATGCTGCATTCAGTGCTGCCCTTAGATTCTAATCCATGGGGGTATTGGGTGACAGGTCCTCTCTGAATGTGAATTAGTCCCTAATAAAATTGGTCCTGTAAATGTTGAAAAGATTAAAAATTGCTGCTAAACTTTGAAGCCTTCAAACTTCCTAACGAATAAGAAAAATGAAATAATACTGCCAGAAATAAGATGTGATAAATGTTTTAAGAGCATAAAACTCACATTTCCAATAATTTTGTAATTAAACACAAATCAGATCAACCTAAATTTAACACAAATATAATGTACAATGTGTCACACCAAAAAAAAAAAATCTCGGAGTCAATGGGATATGTTGGCATAGCAAAGTTATTATCACATAAACTGATGTCAGATTTGAAAAATTTGGTAACGTGAAGAAGGTGAAAACAGGCTTCAGCTGGAAGAGGTTAACTTGTAGCAACAGCTTTGTGGAATGGACGTTTTTCTATTGCTAGGGAAAAAATGGGATCGAGATGTTTCCTACAACTACTGCTTGTTTTGGAAACTGACCACACTAATGGGGAAACTGAATGTTTTGAGATATCCTTTTCCCATGCCTTCTACTGGCTTACTGCCTGCTGGAAGTGAAAAATCTAATGCTACGAAGGAGATTAATCAAAATCCTAAAAAAAAAATAAGCCCCATCTTTCCTTGCACATCAACTAATCTGATCAGGCAACATGTGCCACTTACGTCCGCTTGCTGCTGGGCGCCATGGTGGCTCAGTGGTTAGCACTGAAGCCTTGCAGCACTGAGGTCCTGGGTTCAATTCCCACCAAGGACAACATCTGCAAGGAGTTTGCATGTTCTCCCTATGTTTGTATAGGTTTTCTCCAGGCACTCCAAAGACATACTGATAGGATGTTTAGATTGTGAGCCCCAATCAGTGTTGCAAATGTATGTAAAGTGCTATGGAATTAATAGCACTATATAAATGAATAAATATTATTATATATAAACTAGTTAAATTGTACTGTCAAATTCTGACAGGGTGATCTAACATACGCCACCAGGGGAGTGCATGATTCCTGATCTTATCAGCGACCCCAGGACTTGATCACAGATTGTTGATGGGCTGTCATGACAGCTGGGGCTGAGCTGATGAGACCTCTTACTGTCATGATGAACTTCCTGTGAATGCTGGCTGAGCGCCAGCGTTCAAAGGTGGTGGACGTACAACCGCAGCTTCAAGTGTAGATGTGTAAAAACAATAGAACATTTAAAAAAAGTTTTAATAATATGAAAATTAAAAAACAAAAAAAAAACAAAAGTTAAAATCACCCCCCCTTTTGTACCATTGAAAATAAAAGAATGAAAAAAGGCACATATTTGGTATTGTCGAGTTCAGAAATGCCTGATCTATCAAGATATACAGTAAATTAATCTGATTAGTAAATGGCATAACAGACAACTAATTAAAAACTACAAAATTAAGTTTTTTGGCCACCACAAAATTGCAAAAAAATGCAATAACAGGTGATCAAAACATCGCACATCTACCCAAAAATTATATTTCTTGACACTCACAGCCCCGGATACTGAAAAATGAGAGTGTTAAGGGTCTCGGAGAATGGCGACAAATGCACAATTTTTTGACAAATTTATGAAAAAAAATTTTTTACCAATTAAATACAAAACTATGTTGATTGCTCTCAGTGTGAGTAACAAATATAAAAATTTTGTGGTTGTGATACCTTTTAATGGCTAACAAAAATAAAATAAGTGATGTTACAAGGTGAGCTTTCGAGGCGACTCAGGTCTCTTCATCAGGCATGGTATGACAAAATATTGCATGAAACTCAACTGGCTAACACGGTACAAAACCTTTTTCTTCTAATACAAAACTATTCATGTTTGGTATCTACGAACTTGTACTGACCCGGGGAATCATGCTGACACGTCAGTTATACCATATAGTGAACATCGTAAATAAAAAAAAAAAACATTTTTAGTTTTCCAGTACCTAATGAATGATGGTAATAATGGTAAAATGGAATACTGTGATGGAACAATACTGTCATGGAATAATGGTAAAATGAATGATGTCAATCAAAAGTACAGCTTGTCCCTCAAAAAACAAGGCCTGATATTTCACAGAAAAATGAAAAAGTTATGGTTCACGGAAGAAGGGAAAAATGTAAATGCCACAGAGAGAAAAAGCAAGGTCATATAGTGGTTAGAGGTTTGTGGGTGTAACGTGAAAAAATATGGAGAGGTTCACTGGATTTCAGACAGAGGCCAACATGACCTTAGTGAATGAAAAGGTTACATTTTACTTTAGTGACGTTCATGAAATATCTGCTCACCGTGAAGAAGGTTGTGGTTGCTTGCGTTGTCCCTTCTCACCGATGTTGAAAATTCTCCAGTAAACTGCTCCTGTCTGGCGATGAAGTTCGGAAATTCTCCTATTGAAAAGCAATATCTCCTCTTCCAGCTCCTCGAAGATTGACAGCGATAAGCGACTTAGGTCCGATAGCTGAAGTAGTAAAGTAATAAGGCTGCGATGGCAAATATCGTTATATTCCCTTACTGGAAGACGGCTACCTGGGACCACTGTTAGGTATCTGCCTGCGCTCAAGTCTTCAGACTGAGTGCATACTGTAAGTCCAACGTCTTCTGTAGTGTAGATCCAAGGCTGTGGATATCTATTGAAGGCTGCTAAATGTCTTTGGCCTCGTAGGTTTAGCATGATCCCAAGGCCCTTTACAATAAGTGAATGTGCGCCAACTGTTAACCGTGCCCCGAACTGTTCCCCTGCCCATGGGGAACGGGGCCTGACTGATCTTTTATGAAAAGGCATCGGTATGCCTAGAAATACTGTATGCGATCAATAAATCTGGGATATGCTACCAAAGACAAACGTTAAACATGAGAGATTAGTGTGTTTAAGTTTGTTAGCTCCAAATATACTCCTGAAGTGTTCTGTACAGGCGATCTTACTGCACTCATCCCGTGTTAGACGCCCAAATCTGAGGGAAATCCTTGACTTTTCTCCATGTAACAGAAATCTGTTCTGATAGTCACAGCAAGAACAGCTGTACATATAAGACAGCACATTGTGTTTGAGAGGGGCCGAGCTGGGAAGAGATGGAACCGCCGAATCTCAGAAAACATTATCAACTCCCTAGTGGTCTGAACTTCACCTTATGTATTTTCCACAAACCCATCCAGATCCAGAAAGAGCACAAACCCAGCCACACCATCCTGGTGGTAATGTAGAAGAATACAAGGACATTATTGAGGGTCCCGTGCAGCATGTGTACACCCCATGATATGATTGTGCTGGCTAGAAGCAAAGGATTATGTAATCTCACTTGAGAAACCAGTGTAAAAATTTAAAGAAATCTCACCAAAAGTGTTGTGTTCTCAGTTGTTGCTTTGTCATTGTAGAAATCTCTGCAACTGAAAGTCTGTCATCCAACTGTACAGGGAGGTTTCTACAGCATGATTTCTGAAAACCCTAAATCTCAAGAAATACTTTCTAAGCCTGCTTTCACATCTGCATTTCTATGTAATTTGTGGCAGATCCGGCAGATGTCAGTGCATGTGCCGGATAACGACCGACTTGCGGCATCGATCCGGCAAGCCCCATTCATTCTCTACGGGGGGCTTGCGGTCAGGAGCGGCAAGTGTGGTTTTTCTGGATCTGGCACTTGCAGCACCGCAAAAAAAAACAACTGCTGCCGCAAGTGCTGGTTCTACCAACACCGCACTTGCCACACCTGGCCACAAGCCCCATAGAGAATGAATGGGGCTTGCCGGATCGGTGCCACAAGTCGGCTGTAAAGCGGCAGATCTGGAGACATCTACCACGAATTACATATAAACGCAGATGTGAAAGCAGCCTTACTGCATCAGAGAAATGAGAAAAAAAAAAGACTCATTCTCAAGTCTAGAAAGTAACAAGTGGTTGATATACTATGTACTCAGAGAACAGAAAAGAAAAACCTAAACCTGATTGGTATTGTCAGATTTGTTCGGATGCAAAGCAAAAAGTTAACTCAATATTGAAGGGGAGTAGGAAAACAAATAAAATACAATTATTCTTACCATTAATTCGGTTTCTAGGGCAGCATAGGAGGTTGCTTCTCCACGCCCTATTAGGGACAGGAAGCACAAGATAGGTTAAAAGGACCCCCCCACCTCCCACTAGCCAGTGTATTACAAAGAACCATAGCATGACAATAGCGATAGCATTATATTCCAGGATTAAAATTCAAGGAAAAAGGGGACGGAAATAAGTGCTGTCATGGAAGGACCCTAGAAACCGAATTAACGGTAAGAATAATTCTATTTTCTCTAGGAACCTTCCACGACAGCATAGGAGGAATACCAACGAATATATACCTAGGGTGGGACTACAGCCCGCAGGACCTTCCTGCCAAAAGCCATATCCTTGGTAGAACCCAGTTCCAGACGATAATGTTTCGTGAAAATATGCAGGGACGTAGCAGCCTTGCAGATCTGCTCCAGAGAAGCCCCCGCCTTTTCTGCCCAGGAGACCGAGATAGCTCTGGTGGAATTAGCAGTAAACCCAGAAGGTGCCGGTAGCTGTTGGGCGAGGTAGGATTCTGTTATGACGCATTTGATCCAGTTGGCAATTGTACTCTTAGCCACTTTCTTACCTTTATTTTGATCAAAGGTTGAATAAAAAGGTTGTGATCAATGCGCCAGGGTGCCGTTACTTCCAGATAACGTAGAATTGTTCTGCGAACATCTAAGCAATGGAATTCTTCCTTTTTCGGTATCGAGGACACTGACAGAAGGAAGGAAGGACGATCGACTGGGAGCGATGGAATTCCGAGACCACCTTGGGTAGGAAGGGTGGGTCCAGCTGAAGGACAATGCCGTCATCCCGGATTGTTAAATATGTTTCCCGGATAGACAAAGCCTGAAGCTCCCTAAGTCGTCAAGCAGACGTAATTGCCACGAGAAAGGCCATCTTGTGAGACAATAACCGCAGATCACAGGAGACGAGCGATTCATAGGGGGAATGTGACAGTCCCGTCAAGACCACGTTGAGATCCCAGGCAGGAGCAAGAACCTTTGTACGTGGACATATTCTGGTAGCAGATACCATAAATCTGCGAATCCAATGATGATTTGCTAAATCTACATCAAAAACAGAGCGGAGAGCTGAAACCTGTACTTTCAATGTGCTGGGCTTAAGTCCCAGGTCCAACCCATTCTGAAGAAAGTCCGAGATTTGCGAAATATCCGGTCGAAGTGGGTCAGGTGGACGAGAACCATAACAGGACGAGAATTTCTTCCATACTTTATTATAAATCGCATTAGTGACCGGCTTACGTTTTTTTTTGTAAGGGAGCCACTTTTTCAGACAGGCCCTGAGCCCTCAGCACCTGGGCCTCAGAAGCCATGCAGCTAAACTGAGCTTCTGTGTATCTGGATGAAAGAGCGGACCCTGGGATAGTAGGCTGGGGTCTGGGCCAAGAATGACAGGTCCGTCGACTTTGAGTGTTACAATCAGGTTGTACCAGCTCCTTCTCGGCCACAGAGGAGCCACCAGTATTGTTGGAATATTGTCTTCCCTGATATTTCTCAGTGTCCTTGCCAGAAGGGGAACAGGAGGGAAGACATAAGCGAGATGAAAGTCCCACGCATGTGAGAAGGCATCCACTCCCACCACGTCATCCTGTGAGCTCTGGGAGAAATATGTTGTGACCTTTCAATTGGCGCTGGAGGCAAACAAGTCGATGTCCGGGGTACCCCAACTTGCTATCAGCTAGCAGAATACTGCTTGGTCCAGGCTCGAAATCTTGGTCTGAAGTCAGCCTGTGGTCTTCTGTGAGGAATGAAGCTTGTTTGTCATAGTCCAACAGGACCCCGAAAAACCTCCTCTTGGATGATGGCTGGAGATGGGACTTCTGGAGGTTCGGGATCCAGCCCAAAGATCTCAGCACTCTCAGGGACTCCTCCACGCTGCTCTTGAGGTCCAAAGCGGAGGGAGCAACAAGAAGGAAGTCGTCCAGGTACAGCACTAGACAAATGCCCCAAACCCTCAGGAAGGTCGAGGAGATTCTGAAAGGAAGGACATTAAACTGGAAATGGAGGACCTCCCCATTGTGCAGTATTGCGAATTTGAAGAACCTCCTGTGCCGAGGATGAATAGGAACATGGAAGTATGCATCCTTCAAATCGATTGTTGCCATCTGGTGGTGGCGTCCTATCAATGAAACAGCAGATTTGATTGACTCCATCTTGAAGCACCGGTAACGGACATGGTGGTTGAGGCATTTTAGGTTGATGATCACTCTGGAATTCCCAGACGTTTTTTTGACCAAGAAGAGGCGGGAGTAGTCACCCATCCCCTCCTCCTGGTCTGGAATGAAGGAAAGGACATTTGCGTGAAGTAGTTCCTGCACTTTTGTGTACAGGACACCCCGAGCCCCTTGCAAAGGCAAGGCAGTGACCCGGAGACCCGGTGGGGGAGGAGACTCGAATTCGATGAAGAGACCCTCGAATACAACCTTCAGCACCCACTGGCAATTGGTGATCTGCTGCCACTGGGGGAGGAAGGCTGCAAGTTGCCCCACCAGCCAGACAGAGTCACTGTTTGTCAGGATGTTGTTGCTGCTGATGGGAAGGGCCAAGGCTATTCTTCCCTCTTCCCTTCTGGTAACTCCACCGGCCGGACTTTCCCTTCCCTTTGGGCTGGGAGGTCTGAGGCACTGAGGGACGAAAAGGGGATTTTGGAGCGTCCATTGGGGGACACAGGAAGACCTTGTGTGTATGCTTGCTGCCATCAGGAGGCTGACACTGTGCAAAATAACAGAAAAGCAACTCCTCCCCAGCAGTATACACCCCTACTGGCACAAATGCAACTCAGTTAGTGAGAATGGCAATAGGAGCAACCATAAAACCATCAACTTGCTCAACTTTATACACAGGGAGGGAACAGTGTCCCCCAATTGAAGCTCCAAGAAAAGGATTTTACGGTAAGTACCAAAAATCCCCTTTTCTTAATCGCTTCATTGGGGGACACAGGAAGACCTTGGGACATACAAAAGCAGTCCTGTCGGGTGGGTGTAATAACAGAAGTATTCGGGCGAATTCAGACCACGGCGGCCTGTAGAATCTTGCGCCCCAGAACAGGCATCTGCAGATGCTAGAGTATGAACTTTGTAAAATTTAACAAAAGTGTGAACCGATGACAAGGTAGCTGCTTTGCAAAGCTGAGGTGCCGAAGCCTGATGTCTGACAGCCCAGGAAGCTCCCACTGCTCTAGTGGAATGTGCCCTTAGTCTGGATGGACAAAACCTGTTTAATGCGGTATGCCTCCGAGATAGTGGAGCGAATCCACCGGGCAATTGTAGCCTTAGAGGCTGCCAAACCCTTGCGAGGACCATGAGGGACCACGAAGAGGGAGTCCACTCGTTGAAAGGAAGTTGTTCTTGAAAGGTAGATATGGAGAGCCCTGACTAAATCCAGATTGTGCAATCTCTTCTCTCGAGAATGAGATGGGGCTGGACAAAGGGTAGGACAATCTCCTCATTGATGTGGAAAGAGGAGACAACCTTTGGTAGAAACTTTTCCATGGAACGAAGTACCACTTTGTCCTGACGGAAGATCAAGTAAGGGGAACGACATGAGAGAGCCGCCAGTTCCGACACCCTCCAAATGGAGGTGACCGCCACAAGGAAGGTGACCTTCCACGTTAGGAGAGGTAGACTAATCTCTTGTAGGGGTTCGAATGGAAGATCTTGGAGTACGTCCAGTACCAAATTCAGATCCCAGGGATCAAGGGGGGACGAAACGGAGGCGAGACGTGAGCCACTCCTTGAAGGAACATATTGACTTGTGGAAGTGAGGCGAGCTGCCTCTGTAAAAGTACCGAAAGGGCGGATACTTTGCCTTTCAGGGAGCTGAGGGATAGGTGTGCATCAAGGCCAGACAGGAGAAAAGCCAGGAGAGATGGAAGAGAAAAAACTATTGGGGAACGATTGCGGTCCTCACACCATCGGAAGAAAGCCTTCCACGTGCGATGATAAGCGCGTGATGAGGATGGTTTCCTGGCAATCTCAGTACTGCGGCTTCAACAGCCACGCCGTTAAATTGAGCGACTGAGAATTCAGGTGTTGAAAAGGACCCCGAGTTAGGAGGTCCAGGAGATTGGGGAGTGGCCATGGAGAGTCCGCGAGGAGGTTGACTACCTCTGCGTACCAGAACCGTCTGGGCCAATCTGGAGCTACGAGGATTACCGTTACTCCTTCTGCTCGGATTTTCTTGAGAATCCTGGGAATGAGAGGGATGGGGGGAAAGAGATAAGGGAGAGAGAATTTGGCCCATAGAATCGCAAGAGCGTCCGCCTCGAGGGACTGGGGCTCCCTGGACCTGACGATGAAGGGACGGATCTTGTAATTGTTCCTGGAGGCCATCAGGTCTAGGTCTGGCAAGCCCCATCTGAGGCAAATTTGGTGCAATACCTCGGTTCAGTAACCACTCTCCTTGGTCCAACCCCCGTGACTGAGATAGCCAGCCGCCCAGTTGTCCATGCCTGGAATGTGGATTGCTGAAATTGCGGGAATGTGTAGCTCAGCCCATTGAAGGATTTGAGTCACTTCCGCCATGGCTGAGCGGCTATGAGTCCCTCCCTGGTGATTTATATACTTCACTGCCGTTGCGTTGTCCGTCTGGATTCGGACATGTCAGCCTGTCAGGTAGGATTGCCAGTGTAGGAGGGCTCGAAGGATCGCCCCGAGTTCTAGGATGTTTATGGGCAGGGAGGCTTCCTGGAAGCTCGATGTGCCCTGTGCTGTGTGGCCGAGAAAGGTCGCGCCCCAACCTGAGAGGCTGGCATCGGTGGAAATGATTGTCCATGTGATCGGGAGAAACGATCTGCCACGAGAGAGAAGGGGGGACTCGATCCACCAGAGGAGTGACTGTCTCACTGATCTGGAGAAGTGGACTGGGCGATCGAGACCGCTGAGGGAGCGGTCCCAAGTCGCCAGCAGAAAGCGCTGGAGGGGCCTGGTGTGAAATTGGGAGAATGGAACCGCTTCGATGGAGGCCACCATTCTGCCCAGAATCTTCAGAGAACCGGAGTGTCCGAGGAGAGGGATGCCTGAGACTGTGAATCCCGGACAGCAGGGAGGCCCGCTTCTCTGGGGGAAGGAAAATGTGGGACTGGGCTGTGTCAAAAATCATGCCAAAAAGGTGATCTTCTGAGTCAGAACAAGGCAAGACTTTTTGACTTTGATGATCCAGCCCAGGCGACGGAGAGAATCCAGAGATATTTACAGGCTTTCGAGACACCCTGAGCGAGAAGGAGCTTTTATCAGGATGTCGTCCAAGTAGGGTATTGCTAGAAATCCCTTGGACCGAAGGATGGCCACTACTGTTGCCATGATTTTTGTAAATACCCGGGGAGCCGTGGCAAGGCCGAATGGTAGAGCGGTGAACTGGTAATGTTGAGACCCTACTGCGAAGCGCAGGAATCGTTGATGAGACGGAAGGATTGGAACATGGAGGTAGGCGTCCTGGATGTCTATGGAGGCCATGAATTCTCCTGGCTCCATAGATGCTATTACTGAACGAAGGGTCTCCATCCTGAAGTGTCTCAACCGGAGCTTGGTGTTGAAAAGCTTCAAGTCCAAAATGGCACAAATGGAGCCTCCCTTTTTTGGGACCACAAAATGATTGGAGTAAAATCCCAAAAAGTGTTGATGCTTTGGAACGGAGATGATAACGCCTGCTTCCTCGAGGGAAGAAATGGCTTGGTGAAAGCAGGAGATGAGTTTGGGGTCTTTCAGTGGCCGGGATAGAAAAAAAACGGTCTTGGGGAAAAGAAGAAAATTCGATTTTGTACCCCACCGAAACAACATCTCGGACCCAGGCGTCGTCGACTACTGATAGCCAAACTGACTGGAAGGCCCTGAGGCAGCCCCTGAGGTTGGGGTTGGCGATATGAGGGCACCAGGAAGGAGCGGGCTTGTAGGAGGGCCTTTTTCTGTCATGGCGGGCGGGGAGCGGTCTCAACGATTGGAGGATTTGGACGCTGAGGGATGCAAGGAACGAAATTGAAAATTTCTTTTTAGGGATTGTTCATTTGCGTTTTACCTGCGGAAGGGAGGTACTTTTCCCGCCGGTGGCATCCAATATGATTTTATCAAGCTTATCACCGAAAAGGCAAGAGCC
This sequence comes from Allobates femoralis, assembly GCA_033576535.1. NCBI lineage: Eukaryota > Metazoa > Chordata > Amphibia > Anura > Aromobatidae > Allobates > Allobates femoralis. Next base: position 53,430,563 of record JARQOC010000008.1, on the reverse strand, counting down.
CTTGAAGGAGAGGTTGGCGAGTGATTTTTTAGAGGCTGAATCGGCATTCCAGGCCTTCAGCCAAAGGGCCCTGCGAATGGTTATGTTGCCGGATGCCTGGGCGCTTCAGGATGTGGCATCGAGGCAAGCTGTGGCGATGTATTTACCCACCTGAGTGATCTGATCAGCAAGGCCCGCTAGTTCCGCGGGAGGTGCGTGGGACAGAATACCCCTACGGAGGTTCTTGGCCCAGGAGCTCACAGCCAGGGAAACCCAGGTGGCTGCAAATGAAGGGCAAAGAGAAGCGCCCCCGAGGCTTCGAAAGCAGATTTCGCCATGGCCTTAATGTGTCTGTCTGGTCCTTCCTTAAGGGAAGTGCCGCCTGCCACGGGTAGGATGGTGTTGGTAGCTAGACGTGACACTGGGGGATCCACTGCTGGTGAGGTGGTCCACCTTTGGTGAATGTTCTTAGAGAAGGGATAAAGAGCCTCTAGACGCTTTCTGGATTGAAAGCGCTTCTCTGGGTGTAGCCATTCCTTGGTAAAGATGTGGTCAAAGTCTTCTAGGTAAGAGAAGACTAGAGGAGCTGGTTTAGTACATTTAACCGACACTTTCCGTGCGAATCCGCTTCCTCTGTGAGCGGTCTGGCCTGATTCCAAATCTGGTGGCCCAGGGGCAGTGTTCCCTGGTGGGCTAGGGTCGGTCTGCTCCGATGGATTAGGTCTAATCACGGAGGCGATCTGCGTGGGCAAGTATTCTAGGGCCGCCATCAGGTTTTCTGAGAATTTAATCAGAGTAGTGGTGGACCGAGATAGGGAAAGAACTACCTCAGGTGGGGCAGAGACCACAGATGGGCGAGTGGTGGGCTCCTGAGCTGCCTGCATGGTCTGTGGGCTACAAGCGAGGCACAGTGGAGAGTTCTGAGCCGAGGGTAGCTTCTTATTGCACCCTGAGCAGGCGTAGTACACTGTGGTGGCTACGGTAGCTGTACTGGTGCTCCTTGTGTGAGGCATCTACTATAGCCAGTAGTGAGAGTACCAACAGTGTGGGGGGCTGGGGAGGCTTTGCTTACCTATGCCCAGGCTTCCGATGTCCCCTGTGGTGGATCCCAGCAGTGGAGGAGCACAACTGCAGCGTTCTGTGCCTTCCTCCCTGTGATGGCTCCTGTAAAGCGTTGGCCTCTCCAGGGAGATGAAGGGCGGAGCTAAAAATCGCAGGCAGAGAGCCCGCGCTCGATCCCCCATTGGCCAGGGAGGAGGAGTGGGGCTGCCTGCCCGAGAAGGTGCCGCCCAAGTGAAACAGGGGCGTGGCCAGCACGCCTGAAAAAAATCCAGCCTTTCTTACAATGAGGCCTGTCTGTGGGCGGGGCCTAGGTGGAGCTCTGCGGAGCCCGGGCAGGGCCTTTCAAAGTAGCCTGCGGACGGCCATGAGAGCTCTGGAGGCCGCAACAGAGGCCTGGGCCTAAATTTTGTCGGCGGCCCGGATTGGGAGGCCCGCTGCGTGGAGCCTCGGGTCCAGGGCTGTGCTGGCCTGTCTGGGGCTGGCCTGTAATAGCTCTGCTAACCTCTTAGCTGGGAGCTATGGGACTGATGTAGCCACAGCACTGTGTGCTGGCTGCAAACAAGTATAAAGGGGCTTTCTGGCCCTGAAACAGAGCCAGGAGCCCCTGAGAATCAATAAGGCACCCCCCTTATTTGGCCCCTATCCTCTATGCAACCCCTGCTTCAGTAATCGGAACAATGGGCCGTGGCCACCCAGCCTGCTGAGGCAGCCAGTGACCGGGCCCATGCACGCATGGGCAGAATGGCCTCTTTGCGTCTGCTGCCCCAGAGCAATACCCCCTCTGGAGTAGCTGGGGGGGGGGGGGGGGAGGCTGAGGGTGCTACCAGGGTGAGGCTGGTAAAGTGTACATGGACCCTGGACCAAGGGACTGCTTGCTGCCATCAGGATGCAGATCTACCTCGTCCTGAGAGGTGCCGAGCTCCAGATGCGGATACTATTCTCCTGTGTACCAGGGATCCTGCATCTGATGACCCGACCGACTCTGGAAGGCGAGTGGGTAGGGGGGAGCGAATGGGCCAGGGCAGACACCAGCGTCCGGCCTCAGGGTTCTCCAGGATCTGCTTCAATGAGGGGATGGATGGCCCTGGCCCAGAGAGGGAGAGTTAACAGTGCAACCAGCGTACACTGGACTCTCGTTCTCTATGCGGGGTGACGGATTGGCTCAAACGCTCTGTATTCCCTGATGAGAGTCTTCATAGAATAAAAATTGAACATTGAACAATAAAGAACTAATCTAATAAAAAATTCTGGTAGATATGGGCTCAGAGAGACCCGTGGCTGCGTCCTAAGACACTAAGCTAAAACAGAGTTGCATTTGTGCCAGTAGGGGGTGTATACTGCTGGGGAGGAGTTGCTTTTCTGTTATTTTGCATAGCGTCAGCCTCCTGATGGCAGCAAGCATACACCCAAGGTCTTCCTGTGTCCCCCAATGAAACGATTGAGAAGCTGCACAAGTGACTTGAGATCCTGTGCCATCCCATGTGACTAATGAGCACTGTGCCATCCCATGTGACTAATGAGCAGTGATGATCCATTACAGTTGCACTAAGGATCCTAGGATCCGTTTACTTGCACCCAACCTCAATATTCGAGTGCACGCCATTGTTCTAAGCCCCATGTGACTCAACCTGTCGCATGGCCAGCCTCTTGATTGGACAAAATCCACAGGTTCTTCTGTTGCTCTGGAAGAAGACAGTACTGGTCACTGTGGGCTCGCCAGGGGGTGAGAAATTGTCTCTGTCACCTTATTTGAGCTGCCTTTGTATAAATGTAGCACAAAAACTAAGCACACTGGGCTCATAGTCTGTGTTGCACAATCTGGAGCAGACGTCACCAAATCCCATCCACCATATAGAAAAGAAAGGCACTTACCGCTCAGCGTCAATCTTCACTTTATTGCACTCAAGTAAAACATGGATGCAGTGGAGAGGGAGAGCAGAGATGTCCTGAAGTCACGAGGAGGGCCTCTGCATTTTTTTATCCCCTATGACTGGTAAAGCCTATGCACTAAGTACAAGGGATGAAAAGCATTTATCCCTGGGAGGTATCGTGGGCAAATATGTAAGGGAATTGTACAGGTAGACCTTATAAAACATCCTGAAAAATTGATGCAGGAGGGAATCACACACAAAAATTAAGACTGAGGGTTGCATGATAACCCTGTAAAAATTTTGATTGAAGGCCAGCCATTCAGCCTTTTAAAAGTTTAGCACAAAGGAACCCCGATGATCTCTAAAACGTGGAGCAAGGGCCATGAGAGCCCTGTCGATATTGTAATGGCAGCGATCCCACTGCAGCCCCCAGGGACTACCGATTGACTGTGCAAAGAATCATGAAATCTGAAAATTATCTATCAAAGTTTTTTTTGTGACAATTTATTGCGCAGTCAGAAAGTTGCACAATAACCCCAAACACTTCATGAAGCACTCGAAAATGGATGGAAAGTGCTGGAGTGTACTGAAATGGGACTGCGGCGGGGGACCAGTGAGAAGTGTCCCTGTGTGCGTCTCCCTGTGTGAGCGCATATCCCTGTGAGTTTTGATGTTGATACCATATTGGGGGAGGATAGGGTTACTTTATTGGGGGCCACAAGGGGATGATGGGGATACCTTATTGGGGGCTGCAAGGGGATGATCAACGTTAATTTTTTTTGTTAAACAAATATGAATTCTTGTTCATGGACAAATAAAGACACCCCCTGAAAATAAGACAGTTTTGAAAGCAAAAATTAATATAAGACGCTGTCTTATTTTCGGGGAAACAGGGTATTCGAGACCAATGGAGCACTATGGTTGATCCACATTTCTTTCCGTTGTGCAAAAGCGTATAAGAACTGCCACCATTCGCTTGTTTAATATTGTGATTTGCCCATTTTCATCGGCAAGTCTCAGGCTGGCTTCACATTAGCGTTTGTGTCTGCATGCTGATGGCATGCAGACACAAACGCTGTCAAAAGCAGTGGGGAAATGATGTGTCCGCAGCGGATAATGTCCGCCTGCGGATACATCACTAGGGAGCCCGGCAGCCAATCTGCGCTGTCCGGGGGCGGGCCGGAGGAGGAGTTCAGCGCCGGAGATCTCCTCCTCCCAGCCGCCGGTAAGCTCCGGGACGTGTCAGCGGGGAGAACAGCTGATCTGACAGCTGTTTGAATCTTCCCGCGCCGACACCGAGAGGAGATGTCGGCGCGGGAAGATTCAAACAGCTGACAAATCAGCTGTTCTCCCCGCCGACATCGCTAGCACATTACAGGCGGCAGGGAGGAGGACAGCAGTGGCTCAGCTGATCTCCCGGTGGCCGTCGGTGAGCTCCTGTGACATCACCGGCGGCCACCGGGAGATTTTTCAATGGGTCCGCAGCGTTCTCCAGCGCTGTCAAGCGCTGAACACTGAGGACCCATTGAAGCCAATGCATTTTTTGTGCGCTTGGGGACGCTTGCTGATTGTCCAAGCTCCCCGAGCGCACAAAAAAATGCAACTGGCTGCGTCCCGGGTGCGGATGCTGGACACCGGAAGGAGCAGATATCGTCCGCATCCGCACCCGAACGCAGCAAACGCAGGCACTATGCGTTCCTATGTTAAACATAGGAACGCAGTGCGCATGCGTTTTACTGCGTATGGGAACGCAGCAATACGCTGCCTTCCCATACGCAAATGTGAAGGCAGCCTTAAAAAAAAATCACTTTCCTTCAAGTAGAATGGCAATAAATATGGTTCTCTATTGCAACAGTATGTGATTTTACAACTATACATCTCAAAAGGCTGAGATGTACACAAAACTGAAAACATTCTGATTCAGGTGAGTGAATATACCCAAAATCAAGTGTAATACCTGAGGCACCAAAATATGTTTTTTTTAAATTTGTTCCCCAGTGTTACTTCTTATACAGTACACATAATAAATCAAAGTAGCAAACAAATGTCAGAACAAGGTTTTATTTAATAAAGTTTCTGTGTCTGGACTCAACCGCTGGACTGCTTGGCTGCCAGTCTCTTGTCTCTCTCCTCAGCAATGGTCAGGCGGATACCCTTTCCACGTGGCAATGAAACCCAGGGCTTGTTACCCTACAAAACAAATAAATTATGAAATCCTGTTTATATTTAAGCAAACAGACCTCAATAGAACTGCACAATTACTCAGACTTCTTTAGGAATCCAGTATAGTGGTACTGTCTATAGAAGGACCCCACTACACTACAAATAAAGCCAATATGCACAGACATCGCCCTCTGCTCCCTCCCACTGATTGGAATGTGCACATACACATGGGGATCACACACCCTACACATGCAGCCAGTTTCGGTGTCACCACTGGTCAGCAGTTCATTACCATTCAGGCCTGGCTTGTTTATTTAATACAGAGTGATACGAGGGGAAAAGTGCCAGAATTTGTGTTCCCCTGTAACATAACATTTAACAATAACCTAAGTTGAAGGCTTAGGATTCATTCCCTCCACTGACAGGTTATCTGTCTGTCTTGGGGCCCTTTCACATCAGCGTTTTTTGAAATTCGCGGCAGATGCGGTGAAAAAACTGCATCTGCCGCGATTACCGCATACCGGCTGCACTTGTGGTAAACGCCATGCAAAGTATAGGCGTACGTGCGGCAGGTGCGGTTTTGCACTTGCGGCAGGTGCGGCCGCGAAAACAAAAACGTGGCTGACCGCGTTTTTTTTCGCGACCGCACCTGCCGCAAGTGCAAAACCGCACTTGCCGCAAGTACGCCTATACTTTGCATGGCGTTTACCGCAACCGCGCCGCAAGTGCAGCCGGTATGCGGTAATCGCGGCAGATGCGTATTTTTCACTGCATCTGCCGCGAATTTCAAAAAACGCTGATGTGAAAGGGGCCTTACACAGCACGTTCTGTACACAATGTCTTTCATGCAGATTCCACACCAGAAACAGGAGAAAAAACATGCAAAAACGTGCAAAAGAATTAACAAGTATTTCTATGTAAAAAACAACCAGCAATGATCATGTTCAGGCTTTTAAGCATCTTCTAACCACTTCAGGTTTTTAAATATGCCAAGAGGTTCAAGTGTCCTCCGGGCAGAAGACATCTGTACTTTACATACAAGTCAATGGGGAAACTCAATAGGACGCCCAGAAAACAACCAGACCTAATTTTTTGGCGCTTTTTACCATTTTTTTTTCTTCACAAAAATAAGAGGAAAATCCTCAAGAAAAAAAAAAGTTCCTAAAGTACCGTATTTTTCGCTTTGTAAGACGCACTTTTAGTCCCCCAACTTTTGGGGGTAATTGGGGGATGTGTCTTACAAAGCGAAAGTGTGCTTTGGGGGGTGGGAAAGGCGGCTCAGGAGCAGTGTCCGGGGGCTGGATGGGGCCAGGAGCGGGCTGCAGCTGCGGGCTCTGGTCACGTGGGGCCGCTCATTATCTCCTGTAATATGCACTGCATCCCACTGTCAATCACCAGCGGGAGCAGCCCATATTACAGGAGCCGGGTCCGCAGCTGCAGCCTGTCTGTATAGTCAGTGATGTCCACGCTTGCATTGCGTGGAAATCACTGACTATACCATGGATGTGATACTCACCTAGCTTCACCGCTGCCTGCTGACCGCGCTATCCCCGCCATCTGTGCTCTGCCGGCATCCGGGTGTTGTGAGCGTCGCTGCGAGTGACGTCATCACCGAGCGGCGCTCTCAGGACCCGGATGCCGGCAGAGCACAGATGGCGGGGATAGCGCGGTCAGCAGGCAGCGGTGAAGCTAGGTGAGTATCTGGGGGGCTACACAGTGGGGACTACAGTGCCTACAGTGGGGGCCAGCTACAGTGGGGCCAGCAGTAAGGGGGCTGTGTTGGGATATCAGTCTGCTGGGAGGGGGCTGTGTGGAGACAGAATACTGTGAAGGGGGCTGTGTGGGGGTATCAGTCTGCCGGGAGGGGGCTGTGTGGAGACATAATACTGTGCAAGGGGGACAGTGTGGGAATATCAGTCTGCCAGGAGGGGCTGTGTGGAAACATTACTGTGTAAGGGGCTGTAGGGGATATCATTGCAGGAAGGCTGTGTGGAGACATAATTCCTGTGTAAGGAGGTTGTTTGGGGATATCAGGATTTATGAGACATAATACTGGGGTCAGAGGTTGTTGGGGGCTCACAGTGGGCCAGCTACAGTGGGGGCCAGTGCAGCAGTGGGGGCCAGCTACAGTGGGGGCCAGCTCAGTGGGGGCAGCTTCAGTGCCAGCAGTGGGGGCCAGCAGCAGTGGGGGCCACTGCGCCCGTGGCGGGGGGCCACTGTGCCTGCAATGGGGGATATATAGATATATATATACCAGTATATTGACATATATATGATTTGTAAGACGGACACTGGCATAAGATGGACCCCATTTAACAAATTATATTTTTCTCTTTTCCTTCACCAAATTTGGGGGTGCGTCTTATAATCAGGTGCGTCTTATAAAGCGAAAAATACGGTAAGCCGTGCTTGATAAATAATTGGGTTTGCCAGTTTACACCTCTTCACGATGCAGCCAGTTCTTGTTTTTCCCTACCCTTCTTCCCAAAGCCATCTCTTATTTTTCTGTCCGCACAGCCATACAAGGCTTGTCTTTTTTGTGGAACAAGTGGTACTTTTCAATGACATTTTTATTTTGTCACATACTGGAAACGGAATAAATTCCAAATGGGGCGAAATTGTGAAAAAACCCTACATGTCATATGTAGCCCAATACGGTGTCCTCATCATCATCATCAGCTCGGGGCACGGTTTAAAAACAAAGCCCAAAAAGCAACTGAGACTTTATTCTTCACAATTTAGCCGCACTTGGAACTTTTATCCCCGTTTTCCAATACAGAAAAATGAATGATGTCATTCACACCTACAACTCACCCTCAAAATACAAACCCTCATATGGTTTATGGCATGTTCAGGCTTTTGGAACCAGGGTGGAAACACTGAAAGTGCAAAAACTAAGTTACCTGGTCACTAAAGGGTTAAAACTAACAGACCCTTTCCTAATGCCTAATTTTTAAAGGGAAGGGGTCATGTCATTGTGTATATTAATCCCCAACAATGTGTTTTTAATTATGTAATGTGAATAACTAACATGGATTTCTAAAACCAAAACATTCCACTTCAAAAAAAGCCTTTCTATGCTGAGGTGACTGCACACACACATACCTGGCTTTCAGTCATAGGGGAGGTGACTGCACACACATACCTGGCTTCAGTCATAGGGGAGGTGACTGCACACACATACCTGGCTTCAGTCATAGGGGAGGTGACTGCACACACATACCTGGCTTCAGTCATAGGGGAGGTGACTGCACACACATACCTGGCTTCAGTCATAGGAGAGGTGACTGCACACACATACCTGGCTTCAGTCATAGGAGAGGTGACTGCACACACATACCTGGCTTCAGTCATAGGAGAGGTGACTGCACACACATACCTGGCTTCAGTCATAGGAGAGGTGACTGCACACACACACATACCTGGCTTCAGTCATAGGGGAGGTGACTGCACACACATACCTGGCTTCAGTCATAGGGGAGGTGACTGCACACACACATATACCTGCCTTCAGTCATAGGGGAGGTGACTGCACACACACATACCTGGCTTCAGTCATAGGGGAGGCGATAGCACACACACATACCTGGCTTCAGTCATAGGGGAGGCGATTGCACACACACACACACCTGGCTTCAGTCATAGGGGAGGTGACTGCACGCACACACCTGGCTTCAGTCATAGGGGAGGTGACTGCACATACATACCTGGCTTCAGTCATAGGGGAGGTGACTGCACACACATACCTGGCTTCAGTCATAGGGGAGGTGACTGCACACACATACCTGGCTTCAGTCATAGGGGAGGTGACTGCACACATTTATACCTGGCTTCAGTCATAGGGGAGGTGACTGCACATATATACACCTGGCTTCAGTCATAGGGGAGGTGACTGCACACACATACACCTGGCTTCAGTCATAGGGGAGGTGACTGCACACACAAACTCTGAATCAGTCATGGGAGGGGGGGGTATATGGTGCTTTTGCTTACTGTCACTCAAGTTCATTTATGATCTCTTTTGTATTTTGTCATGTCCCCTGCATTGTAATTGTCTGGCATTATTGCAGGATCTGTGCTGATGTCACAACCATATGACCATATCACCACAAGTCCTTCAGTGTATTATCAATCAATTACACTGCGGGGGTTGACAGCATGACTACATTTAAAAAACGGCATGACAGAAGTGGATTGACATGGCCGATTCCAGCTGAAGTATCCGCCCCGAAGACAATGTCCAGGCACACACTTCAAACACCGAATAACCTAAAGTGCTATATTTTTTTAATAATTTTTTTTTTTTTTTTAAAACCAGGTTAGTAATGCACATAATAAATACCATTAGGGGCAGTTGGAAGACAAAAAAAAAAAAGGAAATGACAGGTTCCCTTTAAGTTAACGTTTCATGTATGGTCCATCCATGGAAGTACTTATTATAATCTATTAAGCTGGTGTGTTTGTTTTTGCAGACATGAAAAAGTCTGATTGGGAAAGTTAACAATATCAGTACCCAGTTTCATTCAGTGTGCTGGATCAGATTTTAATCACCATTGGGTCATTTTTTTTCCCCATCGCTGAATAAGGCCTACCAGTTTGTAGCTTTAAATATACAGCAACAGAGACGTCTTCTCACCTAACACTTCCATTTTTTTTTTTTAAAGCTTTTTTACTTTGCAGCATTTTCACCCATATCTGCATAAACCTTTTGCACAAGAGTTTGTGAGTTTAAATACACATTTATTGTATTAATTACATATATCTAGTTCTGTGCAAATGTTTTAGGCAAGTACGAGGGAAAAAACACAAAAACAAATGCCGAAGTAGCAATTTGGTGCTTACCATTACTTTTTTATTGCCCCACTGTTAGCAAATCAGTGATGTCTGTATGTGTACACTTGCCATGTTAAATTGTCCAAAAATATATATAATAATTTGGCAACACCAACAAAACAGAAACATACGGACCTCATAGGGTTTTGTTATTGGTCTAATTACTATGGAACTGCATTTAGGCAGCACCACAAAATAGGATGCGTCACATACAATGACATACACAGTCAGTAATTACAGGACCAGAATTTACTTTTAAACACATTAAGAACTTACTTTGCCGACGACAAAAATATTGGACAATCTGGTGGCAAAGCTGTTGCCATTAGCATCCTTGACGTGAACCACATCAAAGGATCCGGGGTGCCTCTCCCTGTGGGTGATCACGCCAACTCTGCCCAAGTTAGCACCGCCAGTCACCATGCACAGGTTGCCTGTAACAGAAAGTCAGATCATCAGAATTAGGGGGACCAAGAGGAAAAAAAAAACAAAACAAAAAAAAAAAACCACAATTACAGAAAAACAACTTTTAAGCCCTTTTATGGCCATGGAATGGTTACGGGTTTTTTTTTTGCAGTTTTGTTTCCCCTCTGCCCTTTTCTCTCTTAAGTATATAAAAGTTACAGGAAGGCAAAAGACACATTTCTTTTGAATTGTTTTTAGACTATCAATTGAATTCTGAAGTGCTGGTACACTATATAAGATCTTAAGAAAAAATATTTATATTGGAGTCTCCTCAGTGGTTGATACATTTTAATGGGCAAACTGAAAAGATTTCAACAAGAAAGATAGTATTCACCTCACTGATTCAGTCACCAGTTCAAATGGAGCTCGACGTTCAGTCCAGCCGCCACATCAATGCATGAAGATTCAAGTCTGGCTCAAATTATTTCTTTTTAATCAAATTGGTGAAGGTGCATTACTGAGAAATACAGTGCAATCAATGTGTTTTGAATGCAAAAGCAAAGTTAGCCGTGACAAAGGAAATGGGTCCTTTGTCACGACTAACTTCGTTTTTGCATTCAAAGTGCATTGACTGCACTGTATTCTCTGTAATGCACCTTCATCAATTTGATTAAAATCATTTGTGTCACAATTAAGCCAGATTTGAAGCCCTTTATAAACTGAAAATATGGTAATAAGCAGCAACCTTTCCTTCGCGACTAAGGCTTATACAAGTCCTTGGCCATGTCGATCACCATGATGCGAGCTCACGTGTTGAACTAGCATCATCCCCCACACATCTAAGCTGATCTGTTCAGCAATCCAATCGGTGCCGTTAATGCTTTGGATCACACTATCACTGAAAGCATGATCCACAGCACTGCGGCAGGGATCACGACATTCCCCGACGGTATCCGAGGTCCCGTGATGCATTAATGGGAGCTGATGGTCACCTTTACAGCCCGGGGTCCCGTGATGACCACGGACGCGGTCTGTAATCACTTCCTGTGGATGCCTGGTGAGGGTTGGCATCCACAGAAAATGATTATTTCTGCTATGTAGAGATATGCTGAAGCATCTCTCTGCACAGCAGAAGCAATTGGACTGTGCAGCACTTTTGTTTCCCCTAATTTTGAAGGAAAGTGGGGGCTGCGTCTTATAATCAGAATCTACTGTGCTGTGGGGAGCAGCTTTGGAGCAGTGTCCGGGGGCTGAAGGAGGTTGCAGCTGCGGCCACGTTCGCTTGCTCATTAAGAACACGTAATCTTCACTGTGCCTCCCTGTCTATTACAGTCGGTGCAGTGGCGCACATGACATGAAAATAAGCAGCGGGTCCACAGGATCAGTGGCTTCAGCCCCATGTGATCCTGTGTGGATAGTCACTGCCCCCCACACTTTCATTGCGTGGAAAGCAGCGACTATCCCAGGGAAGGACTAGCATACACATGTCTCCATCGCACCTCGCAGCCTGAGCCATCCCTGCCTGTCTGTACCGGCATCCAATCATGTGAGCGGCACTGAACAGAGATGTCGTCACTGCACACTGCTCATGTGATCAGATGCCCGGGACAAGCAGACAGAAAGATGGCACAGGCTGCAGTGAGCGATATGGAGAGGAGAGTATGATCGTTTATTAATTTTTAAGCGTGCACCAGCATGGGAGGCTATGTACCAGCAGCATATGGGAAGGAGGCGGTCATGTACTAGGATGAGGGATATATATATACTGATTGCAAGACAGACACTGGCATAAGGCTGACCCTATTTAACATTAAAAACAAAATGTTTTCCTTCAAATTTGGGGTGTGTCTTATAAAGCAAAAAATGCGGGTAATCAGATCTGCGTAACGGAAAAAAAAAAAAAGTAAAAACGTCAAAATAACTTTTTTTTGGTCACCGCAACATTGCAATAGAATGCAATTACAGGTGATCAAAACATCACATCTACAGAAAAATGGAATTATTAGAAACATCAGATCAAGATGAAAAAAGTAAGTCATCACACAGCCCCAGAGAAAAATGAGAACACTACAGGTCACGGAAAATGGTGCAAAAACACAATTGTTTTTCTTTAACCCCTTCCCGACCTATGACGTAGGAGAACGTCATGGGCCGGTAAGGGGTGTTGGATGTTAGCTTCAGCGCAGAGCTCACATCAAAGCCCTGACATCTCAGCTGATCTCATCAGCTGAGATGTCAGGGTAACGGCACCGATCGGATCCGGGACCCGATCGGTGTTGTTAACCCCTTAGATCCCACTGACAAGGGATCCAAGTCGATCGCGGCGGGGAATGCTCCTTTCCCTGCCTGTAAGTGACAGCCCGGGCTCTTGGCTAGACCCCAGATGCTGTCAGAAAGCACCTCTGGGTTGTAGTTGGCAGGCGCTGCCAACCACAACACGTTCGCGATTTCTGGGAGAAACTGATTAGCTGCAGCTCATCGGTGTCTCCCAGAAACGATCGGACTGTGCAGCATGGTGCCTCTTAAGGGGCAGTGTAAAAATCAGTGTTGCCCGATTGTTAATATCTATCCATCTAGAATAAAAAAATAAATTTTTTAAAAACCTGTATAAAAGAAAAAAAAAAAAAAAAAAAAAAAAAAAAAGTTCAAATCACTCTTTTTCCCCCATTCACAATTAAAGTACTAAAGAGGACCTGTCACCAAACCAGGCATGGTGATCTAATTACAGCACTGGATGCAGCATGTCTGCAGCATGCAGACAAGGGGTCCCCCAGCACTTGAGCAGCCCTGTACCCCGAGATAATACACTTAGAAAACTTACATGCTCCAGCCATTAAGGAGGTGGCTAGGGGCTGCAGCCAAGGGCAGATTCACACCCCCTGCATGTTTAATCTGCCCACCGCTGCCAATCATTCTCCCCGTCTGCAGCATTTAAAGTGTTTTTTTTTTCTCTCCCGTTTAGCCCCGCCCCTCAGGGGCGGGGCTAAACAGACTTTCTGGGAGAGAGGAAAAAAAAAACTGTTTAAATGCTGCAGACAGGGAGACAATGATTGGCAGCAGTGGGCAGATTACACATGCAGGGGGTGTGAATCTGCCCTTGGCTGCAGCCCCTAGCCACCTCCTTAGTGGCTGGAGCATGTAAGTTTTCTAAGTGTATTATCTCGGGGTACAGGGCTGCTCAAGTGCTGGGGGACCCCTTGTCTGCATGCTGCAGACATGCTGCATCCAGTGCTGTAATTAGATCACCATGCCTGGTTTGGTGACAGGTCCTCTTTAAAAAGAATTTTAAAAAAAATACACGTTCTGCATGCCGTGTACAAAATCGCCCGATCTATTAACATATAAAATCAATTAATGAGAGCCATAAACTGCGTAACGGAAAAAATGGTCCAAATGCCAAAATTACGTTTTTTTTTTTTAGTCACCGCAACATTGCTATAAAATGCGATAACGGGCGATCAAAACAGTGCATCCACCCAAAAATCATTAGAAACGTTCGCTCAAGACGCAAAAAATAAGCAGTTACACAGCCCCAGATCCCGAAAAATGAGAACACTATGGGTCGCAGAACATGGCGCAAAAAGTGCGTTGTTTTTTCCCAAACTTCTGATTTCTTTTTCACCACTTAGATACCAGTGAAGGTATACATGTTGGGTGTATACGAACTCGTATCAACCTGAGGCATTATACCATCAAGTTGGTTTTGCCATATAGTGAACATGACGGCTAAAAAACAAATGTGTGATTGTATTTTTTTTTGCAATTTCCTTGTACACTATATCGTAAAATAAATGATTGCATCTGAAAGTACAACTCGTCCTGCAAAATACAAGCTGTCATATCTCTATATTGACAGAAAAATAATAAAAAAAAAAAAAGGTTATGGCTCTTGGAAGCAAAATACAAAAATGAAAAACTAAAAATTCCCGGGTCATGAAGGAGTTAAAAAAAAATTTCTGAATTTTTTTTTTCACCATTTAGATAACAGTAAAAATATGTTTGGCATCTTCAAACTCACACCAGCCTGAAGTATCATACTGACACGTCATTTTACCATATAGTGAATGTGATGAATAAAAAAAAGAGAATTTTGTTTACGTACCGTAAATTCTTTTTTCTTGAATCATCAATGGGAGACCCAGACAATGGGGTTTTAGGGCACTGCCCTCCGGAGGCCACACTAGGTACTACAAGAACTGTAGACACCGCCCCCTCCGCTTATAAACCCCTACCGCAGGGAACATCCTCAGTTTGGTCCATAAGCTGCGAGGAGACAACAGAAAAACCACACCCGAAACCTCGGGAAGACACCGTGAACAGACGGTTCAACAACCCGGATAAACTGCCCCAACAGGGAACAGATCAACCGTAACATACAACGGAACACTGGGTGGGTGCTGGGTCTCCCATTGATGATTCAAGAAAAAAGAATTTACGGTACGTAAACAAAATTCTCTTTTTTCTGATCATCATAATGGGAGACCCAGACAATGGGGATGTCCTAAAGCAATACCCCAGGGCGGGAAAAAGTTCCTCAAAAGACGTTTGCATACGCGGTCCCCGTCAAAGGTGGGCAACCGCCGCCTGGAGGACCCGCCTGCCCAAACTTGCATCCGCAGAGGCATGGGCATGCACCATATAGTGCTTAGAGAAGGTGTGCAGGCTAGACCAAGTGGCCGCCTGACACACCTGCAGAGCAGAGGCGCGATGTCGCAAGGCCCAGGAGGCACCGACAGCTCTTGTCGAGTGTGCCTTCAAGCCTACCGGAAGAGGCAAACCAGAGGACCGGTAAGCCTCTTGAATGGGTGCCTTGATCCATCTGGCCAAGGTAGATTTTGACGCCGCTGACCCCTTACAGCGACCTGCCGTCAGTACGAACAAGGAGTCCGAACTCCGGAAGGAGGCAGTTCTGGACACATAAATGCGTACAGCCCGTACGAGGTCCAGAGTGTGAAGGTCGCGCTCAATCTGATGAACAGGAGCGGGACAAAATGATGGGAGCACAATCTCCTGGTTCAAATGAAAAGTGGAAACCACTTTTGGTAGGAATTCCGCCCGCGGGCGCAACACCACCTTGTCTTGGTGAACCACCAGAAAGGGTGACTTGCACGATAGTGCCGCCAGTTCAGAGACCCGTCTCAGGGACGTAATAGCCACCAGAAAGACCACTTTCTGTGACAAATAAGAAAGAGAGACCTCTCTCAATGGCTCAAAAGGTGGTTTCTGCAAAGCCGCCAAGACCATGTTGAGATCCCAAGGGTCCAGAGGTCGCCTATACGGCGGAACCACTCGAGACACCCCTTGGAGAAATTGACGAACCTTTGGGAGGAGCGCCAAGCGCCTGTCGAACAATACAGACAGCGCTGATACCTGACCCTTCAGAGAACTGAGGGAAAGGCCCAACTCCAAACCTGACTGCAAGAAAGCCAATAGGGTCGGGATCGACAAGGGCCAAGGTGCATGTCCCCCAGAGGAGCACCAGGCGAAAAAGACTTTCCACGTTCTGTGGTAAATCTTCCGTGACGTGGGCCGTCTAGCTCTGTTCATGGTGGAAACAACCGCAGGAGAGAAACCCCTGGATATTAAGAGCCAGGCCTCAAGAGCCATGCAGTCAATCTGAGGGCCCTGGAATTGGGGCGGAAGAAGGGGCCCTGCGCGAGAAGATCTGCGCGGTCTGGAAGAGCCCACCGGTGTCCGCCGGACAGTTGCCACAGATCCGGATACCAGGACCTCCTCGGCCAATCCGGAGCCACTAGAATGGCTGTGTGACATTCCGTCTTGATTTTCCACAGGACCTTGGGCATCAGTGCCAGGGGCGGGAAAACATATGGCAGGTGAAAATCTGACCAACTCAGGACTAGAGCATCTGCCCCCAGAGACTGAGGGTCCCACGATCTCGCCATGTATTGTGGCACCTGATGATTCAGCCGTGAGGCCATCAGATCCACATCCGGGGTCCCCCATCTGATGCAGATGTCCCGGAAGACGTCCGGATGGAGAGACCATTCTCCGGCGTCCATCCCCTGTCGGCTCAGGTAATCTGCCTCCCAATTCTCGACACCTGGGATGTAGACTGCGGAAATCAAGCAGCTGTTGGCTTCCACCCATGATAGAATGCGGTGGACTTCCGCTAGAGCCTGTGCACTCTTGGTTCCTCCTTGGTGATTTATATAGGCGACAGTCGTCGCATTGTCGGACTGAACCCGAATCGGTTGTCCGGATAGGAACCTCCGAAAGGCCAGGAGTGCCAGATAGACCGCCCTGAGCTCCAGCACGTTGATCTGCAACGTTGTCTCTGAACGTGTCCAGAGACCTTGAGCTCTGTGGTGTAAGAACACCGCGCCCCAGCCCTTCAGGCTGGCGTCGGTGGTCACCACTAACCACGATGGCTTCAGGAAGGATCGTCCCTTTGACAAGTGACTCGGCTGAAGCCACCACTGCAGAGCATCCCTGGTCGGCTGGGAGAGGACCACCAGCTGATTCAGAGAGGACGTCCTCTTGTCCCACCTCTGGAGAATTTCCAGTTGCAGAGGACGGAGGCGAAACTGTGCGAAGGGCACCGCCTCTATTGCTGCCACCATGCGTCCCACCAGCTTCATCAATACCCGTAGGGATGAATGAGGTGATCTGAGGAGATCGTGTACTCCTGACTGAATGGCCAGTTGTTTGGCTCGTGGTAGGGACACTAGAGCAGAGTCCGTGTGGAAGTCCATGCCCAGATACGTCAGTGACTGGGTTGGAACCAGGGTGGACTTCTGGATGTTGAGAAGCCACCCGAACTGCTCCAGAGACTGCATGGTCGCCTGCAGGCTCCGCTGACAGGTGTTCCGATGGCGCTCTGACCAGCAGGTCGTCTAAATAAGGAATGACGGCGTGTCCCTGCGCATGCAGTAAGGCCATCATCGATGCCATCACTTTCGTGAACACCCGGGGAGCCGAGGCCAACCCGAAGGGCAGCGCCACGAATTGGAAGTGCTCTTCCCCCACTGCGAATCTCAACCATCGTTGATGAGACGGTGCAATGGGCACGTGAAGGTAAGCGTCGCGGATGTCTATGGACGCTAGGAAGTCGCCCTGCGACACCGCCGCGATCACGGAGCGCAGGGATTCCATGCGGAACTTCCGAACCAACACATGACGGTTGAACAGCTTGAGGTCCAGAACCGGGCGGAAGGAGCCGTCCTTCTTCGGGACGATAAAGAGGTTGGAGTAAAAACCCTTGAACCTCTCCCCAGTGGGTACTGGGACCACCACTCCGTCTCTGCGGAGTCCCTCCAACACCAGATAAAAAGCCTGAGCCTTTTCTGGAGACGGAACAGACCGATGGAATCGGTGTGTGGGTTGTGATGACAGCTCTATCCTGTATCCTCTGGAGACAACGTCTCGAACCCACTGATCTTGGATGTGGAGTCGCATTTGTCTTGAAATTGAGACAGGCGACCCCCAACCTGTGGGGAGGCAGGAAGAGGGAGCGAGTCATGCGGAAGTGGGTTTGGGAGCGGCAGCTGTTGTACCTGCCGACTTCTTCTGGCGACTCTTGGGACGCCACTGCTGAGAAGTTTTGGCCCCACGGTCCGCGCGAGCGGAAGACGCTGACGGCTGGGCGCTGGGACGAAAGGACCACTGTTTAGGGTTCCTCTTCACAGTATACCTAGGCTTAGGCCTGCTCTGTGGAATCTTGGACTCCGTAGAGTCTTTGATCAACTTGTCCAGCTCTGCACCAAACAGCCTGTCACCAGAGAAGGGAAGATTCTGCAGAATCTTCTTTGACGTGGCATCTGAGTCCCATAGACGTAGCCACAACAATCTGCGGATCGCTATCGCATTGGCCGAAGCCACAGCTGAGCGAGTGGCAGTCTCCAGGGACGCCGTCCTGGCATAATCTGCATAGGCTTTTGCTCTCTCTGTAAGTGCCAGGACTTCAGAGTTGAAACCTGCCAGGCCAGCAATACCATCCAGACAGGATGTGATCGCCTGCAGAGTCCAGACCGCAGCAAAACTCGGGGCAAATGACGACCCCACAGCCTCATAAGACGACTTGGCGAGTTGTTCGACCTGTCTGTCTGTCGCATCCTTCAGTGAGGAGCTATCAGAGGCAGAGAAAAGGGAGCGTGCAGCAATCCTGGTCATGGAAGCGTCCACTTTCGGGGACTGCGACCACTCCTGAAGCACCTCCTGAGGAAAGGGAAAGCGGTTGTCCTTGTATTTGCGGACATAACGCCGTCCAGGGTGTACCCTGGGAGCTCTAACCACCCTTTCAAAGTTAGTATGGTCCAAAAAGGAACCACATGGTCTAGCCTCAGGTTGTAACCACTGATAGACCTCCTTCGGGTGCACGGCTGTCTCCTGAGGGGGTAACCCGAGGCGTAAAGTCTCGTTAATGGAGGACACCAGATCCTCCACCCCTTCAGCTGGTTCAGACACCGACCCGAGGGTTGAACCCCCATCATCCTCGTCACTGTCGGCGTGACGCTCCTCCTCAGAGAGGACCTGGAGTTCGGGTGAATCATCACGGCGAGCCCGCTTAAGGGGTCTCACGGTGGAAGATGGAGACACCCGGGGGTAGCTTGAAGGAGTAACTGGAGCATCCAGTCTCCTTGTTAGTGCCTCCAGGGATTGCGACATGGAGGACAATTGGGACAACAGAGAAGCATTAATCTCGCTTTGTTTTTCCCATGGCCCTGGGATCACCTGAACCTCAGGGTATAGCACCGGAGCTGCTGACTCAGCAGTGACAGTCCGGGCTTCTGGACGTCCGCAATTATTGCAGGACCCCTCCACCAGTGTTCCTGTGCATGTAGTGCAGACAGGGGTGGTACTGGCCGCCTTAGCAGCGCCTTTCTTCCCTGAAGACATACCCACGGTAGGGGAATATCAAACAGGAGAAATTTCACCGGAAACCGGTGGCTTACCAACCGCTGCACAGCGGTGGTGAAGGGAGCGGTGTGTGTGTGGCCTCCGCGAGGAAAGAAGACCTGGTCTCCCCTGGAGTGCAGCAGAGCAGTCTCCAACGATCCCAGCAGGAAAGTGAGGGGAAAAGATGGCCGCCGCTGTAGAAGCAGAGGGCGGGGCCGAAACACGCGGGAAGCACACACACACGCCCATCCAGGTCACATGGGCCGCTCCACATCTCTCCCGGCCGCCATTACAATAATGTAAGCGCCGGGGCCCGCAGCGCGGGAGGTATAAACATAAATACCCAGGCTCACAGAAAGTCTGAAGCCCACAGCCGCAGCCCCTGTGACACACAGGGCGGTCAGCCAGGGTGACCCCAGCACAGGGTCACCGCCAGAACCGCGGACCCGAAGGCAACGCGCGGTCTGAGTGTCATGAACACACTAGTGCCAGACACTGCCCACAGGCACTCCGGAGACACCGAAGTATCTCAGTGCCGGTCCGGTCTGTAAGCACCATATCATGGGAGGCCTCGGACGGGGGTTCAGCACCAGTCCGGTCTGTAAGCACCATTTAGGGAGGCCTCGGACTGGGCTGGCTCTAGTCCGGTCTGTAAGCACCATTAAGGGAGGCCTCGGACAGAGCTGACTCCAGTCCGGTCTGTAAGCACCATTTAGGGAGGCCTCGGACGGAGCGGAGCTGTGCAAGGCTCCTATCTCCCACTTCCCAGAGCCCCCATGGGGGGATGGGAAGGAGCACGGCAGCGTACCGGGAGACACAGTGTGCCCAGGCACTAGGCCCTCCGGTACCTCGACCTGCGCGTTCCCCGAAGGTTAACAGGGAGACTGCCGGAGGTCCCCGACTGGGACCTTCTTTTACCTTGTCTTCATACGCCATCACGAAAGCTGTGAGAATGCAGTGAAGTGCAAGCAAAGCGTGTGGTACCTCCGAGCACACTAAGTCTAAAACTGAGGATGTTCCCTGCGGTAGGGGTTTATAAGCGGAGGGGGCGGTGTCTACAGTTCTTGTAGTACCTAGTGTGGCCTCCGGAGGGCAGTGCCCTAAAACCCCATTGTCTGGGTCTCCCATTATGATGATCAGAAAATAAAAAAATTTTTAAAAAAAGTAAATGATTTTTTTTTTTTTGCAATTTCACTGCACTTGGACTTTTGTTCCCATTTTCCTGTACACTAATATGGTAAAATATATTGTGTCATTAAAAGTTCAACTCGTCCCACAAAAAACAAGCCCTCATGTGTCTTTTTTTAAATTATTTTTACATAAATATAAACAGTTATGGCTCTTGGAAGAAGAGGAGGAAAAAAACAAAAAAAATGAAGGGGTTAAGAAATCTCATGTACAGGCTTTGAGAAGTATCTGCAGTAAAATGAGAGGAGCTCCGGGGTAGGATCCCGGCATGTCAGGGTAAAAAAATCAAACTTCCATGCACCTTCAATCATATCCAATGCAGTAAAAGCTGCTGCAAATAGCACCCCTCCCCCAAGGTAAAAATACTACATGGAAGCAGATTCATAGTTACAGCAAATCTGAAATGTAACAGGACACATGGAGCGGACACAGAAGCTGCTCCCACTCTATACAACACAGGTGCTGGCTGTGTCATACAGCAGGCCTCTGCATCTAGGGGTGCACACTCACAATCAGGGAACGCAGTGTTTTGGACACTGTGTATTGCTGCTGCGCAGTACAGTAGCAGTAAAGTGGATGGAATGACATGTAGACTGTGAGCCCACAAGGGCAGGACCCTCTGTACACCGGCATGTCATTGATAGATCTAGATTACAGCGAATAAACTATTTTATATGTAACCTCGTCTCAGGTACAGCATCAAGTGATCAATGGAGCCCTAAAATAACTGAGGCAGCGATGGTCCATAAGGAGTAAGATTTTTAATTTTATCTGGGAGACTAACATTTAAAGATAGGTTTTCCATGTATTCTTCAGCACCCTTAAACCATCGTGTAATTTTTTTTTTTTTAAATATAGAAGTAAAAAAAAAGTTTCCTCCCCAATGAAGCCAGTAACAGACCAGAGTTTGTGAAACGTATGTTGGAGGCACGTGTTCTGTGTGTCCTTTGGTCTGGCGCATGTAATGCGATATACATTTATGCATTCCCTCCTGCTGAAGAGCCCTGACAATGTTCCTGCACTTTAATAAGATGCTCTTTCGGTTTGAGGTATTGTGTAGTTATTTTAAGTTCTATGGGGGAACAATACTTCTGGCAGTAAATTGTTAAGTGTTGTGGTTTTTATTTAACCCTTCGTGTCACACTGCATTATAGATGGTGTTAAAATACTGACAGTGCACTGGTACTTTAGCCCTCTTGATTTTTTCTTTTTAGTCTGTTTTCTTACCACCATGATGAATCCCCCATTAGATAGCTATATAGAAAAATAAGGAACAGCACCAAACTCCATAAAACATTGGAGTGCTAAGTGCGATATGCCCTGTCCAAAGCAAAGCAGATAAAATAATCAGGCAGCACTCAACTAAGGAAAAAAGTTCACTATTAGTCTGTGTGGCGTGACGTTTCAGCACTGTGCCAGGGCTTGGTGAAGGCACGTACTAACCGACTAATAAAAGTACACTTTTTTCTATAATTTGAGTGTTGCCTGATTGTTAATATCTATCCATCTAGAAAAAAAAAAAAATCTCATTGCATAGCAACGGTCCTTTGTATTTTTATTTTGGTTTTTGTCCTTGTGGGTGTTGTCACCCTTTTTTATGTAACATCCTTCTGGATATTTTTGTAATAAAAAATTGATACATTCAAATGAAGCTATATTTAATTTGCACGATATGAAGTAAAAAGGTATGATAAAATGAGCGCTAGGGACAGAAACAGACACTGGGCTCTTATCAAATATTACCTTTCAAATTTATTGTGAACAGTAGATGTTACAGGTCTCCTCGCCACAACATGTTTCGACACTAAAGGTGTCTTTCTCAAGTGGAGAAAGGTGTCTTTCTTCCAGGTAATATTCGATAAGAGCCCAGTGCCTGTTTCTGTCCCTAGCGCTCATTTTATCATACCTTTTTACTTCATATCGTGCTCAAATCCTCCCTTTGGGGAGTGTGGTTTGAGAGCAGCTCTGGGACAGGATTTGGTCAACACAGAGGAGCTGCCCTTCCCTGGGCTCGTGATTTCTGGGAGAGACGCTGAAGTTCCATAAGGAAAGGCTTCTCTACACGTAGCAACGGATTTATGCCTGCGGTTAAATCTCACCTCAAATCATCAACCTAGTTGTGCAGGGGGCGCAACTAGAAAAGGTGAGTGACATATCAATATAACCCCTTGCTTCGGCTAATTTGCACAGTGTGGCGCAACAATTTCTTGGTTTTTCTTTTCTATATTTAATTTGCACAATTCTTGCGTTTCCTCCTGTGTATAAAAGGTTCTATTGAGATTATGGTGCACTTTTCCAGCACATTATATTTGTTTATTATGCGAACCGCAAACTTTGAAGATGATGAGTTTTGGACTTAATGTTGTTCTAATCACCGAATAATGTCCTCCATACCCCAACTGATATATCTGTGTGCTAAGGAACAAAGTGAAGGAATCCCTGAGCGGTGGACAGGTCATAGCAGCTCATTGTCGATAGCTAATTACAAACACTGGTGAAATGCAGGATATAAGTCATGTAATGATCAGTAACTAGGGTATCGAGGCCAGGAGATGTGTGTTCTGCCAGGACCTGCCGTGATGTTAGAGGGGCGTTTCCGGCGCTGATTGGCCACTCGCGGTCATGTGATACATATCACATGATCGCGTGCAGCCAATCAGCGCCTAGAACGCCCCTCTGACATAACGGCAGGCTCTTGCAGGACTACACATTGCCTGGCCTAGTTACCGGGAAAAGGCGTCGGAGAGGTAAAGTATTTCATTTTTTTTAATTTCACGTACATTTGGCTGTTTAATTTAGATTTCGCAGTGTATATTAATACACTGCGAAATCTAATGGGCGGTCACAACTGTCACAGAGGGGAGGAGGAAGCAGGATTCTTTCTCCCCTCTGTGAAATCACTCCTCCCCTGGCCCGTAAAAAAGCGTGCTGTCTGAACAGCACTGCTTCTTTTTTTGCGCAGGGTAAAAGCGCCCACACAAAAAACGCAAAAAAAAAAACGCTATGTGTGAACGTAGCCTAACTACATTTCTGGCACAACAGCAATAAATGTAGGCCGGTACCTATAGTGTCAGTGCCGAACACTTACCAGTATCAAACTTGATGAATTCTGTGATCTTGCCAGTTTCTAGGTTAATCTGAACACTGTCATTAACCTTAATAAGGGGGTCTGGATAACGGATGGTGCGGGCATCATGGGTCACCAAGTGAGGGATTCCCTTTGTTCCCATCCAGATCTTCCTCACTTTGCACAGCTTGTACTACAAGAGTTAATGAAGCGTTAATACAAAGCAGCAAATCCAACAGCAATATACAGATCTAAGCATTAATATAACACTATAGTGTGGTGAAACCACAGAAAGACCCAGGACAATTCTCCTGTGGCAGAAATGCGAGAAATGTAACACTGCCCAGATGAACCCACATCATAGACTGTTCATAGAGGATTTATCATGAGGGGATTGTGGATAGACAGACAGGTAGGCTTCATTTTACTAATATTTCAGCCAAATTTATAAGTGTCGCACATTGCCTGATAGATTTAAAAGGGAACCTGTCAGGTGGTTTATGCCCCCCCCAACCCCAGTTATCACTGTCTGTACCTGTAGCTTCACAATACTAGTTTAACCATCCTTGTCTGAGCTCAGTGTACAGTAATGTTAATGGTGAAAAAAAAAGCATTTACACCCTTACATTTTCTTATGTAAATGAGGCAGTCAGTCTACATCTTGGAGACTGTAGTCTGACAGGTTAATAGTTAACTCACTTAACTTCTCTTCTCATAAGGACCTGTGTGATGTAACAATCATGTGACCAGTGGGTGGAGCTAAGCAAACCAAATCATTATGTGCTATCAAGACTTAGCTCCGCCTGTCAGTCACATGGTTGTGACATCACATCAGGTCTCAGCATGTTCTGATGTTCAGCTGAAATGTTAACTATTAACCTGCCAGATACCGTAAACTACAGTCTCCAAGATGTAGACTGACTGCCTCATTTCCGTAAGAACATGTAAGTGTATAAATGCTTTTTTTCACCCTTACCATTACACTAGGAGCTCAGACAGGGATGATTAGAATAGTATTATGAAGCTTCAGGTACAGATAGTGATAGCTGGGGAGACATAAACCACCTGACAGGTTCCTTTTAACACATCTCTAAATAAACCCTTCTGTCTAGACAGGATAATAGACTGTGATGCTAGAATGAGAATTCCTGCTTTAGATGCAGTCCAATTTATGAATCTAAATCTTCAATATCAGTTATTGGGGTATCTATTATATAATCACGAATGGGATTTTTGCCCCTTTTGAGTCCGCTCACGCTGCGAGTCAATGTCGTCATGTGGATACGCCCGAAGCATTGGCCGCGGAGCGGCCATTGCGAGTCAGAGACTCGCTCTGCTAGAATCCCGATGCATGTGCATCGGGCACCCAGCTAGTCTGTCACATAATTCAGAAATGACAAGTAATGACAAGCCCGGCTCCTGTACACCAAACCTGTGTGAGAATATCAGCAGCAATAACTTGTTTATTTTGTTTTGGTGCAGGAATAGTATAAGGAAGCCAAAACACAAGAATAATTCAAGTGGTAAGGAATAAATGGACAAATCTGCTGCACTGTTGTCAAGTAGATATCTAGTGGAGATAATGGAGCTGAACAAAGGAGCCGTTCTATTAATCTTTGCGTTTCAGAGTTCAGCAAACTCCATCAGGGGAAAAACAACACCTAATTGCAGTTTTTTCCTGATTGAGTTTGTTCATCTCTGAAATGTATAAAATTAATAAAACGGCTCTTTGTTCAGCACCATTATCTATATTAGGTATCTTCTTGACCAGCAGATTATTCTGTATATCACTTTCCACTATTGAATTTACTGTTGGGTTTCTTCCAGCAGCAGCAGCTTGTATCTATACCATACTATCTACAATATATAATGCCCTATTGTGCCCCCTTTTGTCACTTTTTAGCTAAACCACAAGAAAACGGCACATTTTGATGTAGCATAATTATGGAGAACAAGATCCAGCACAGTTTTCAGACTTCAGGCCATGGTCTTGTGTTTTATGTGAATTCTGCCGGTGTGAACAGTGCATACGACATAACCACAATGCCAGTATTTGGGGGGAGTTTTACCTTTGCCTCCTCAGCTGTAATCCTGTGCACTGCAAATCTACCCTTGGTGTCATATACCAGACGGAAGTGCTCGCCAGTTTTTTCAATGCTGATGACATCTATAAAACAAGACATAAGGATGAATCCTATTTGTATTTAGAGCAACCATTTAAAGGAGATGTACGGGCAATCAATAATGCTTGTAGACGTTAAGAAAAACAAAAAAAATAATCACACTACAAAAAGCGTTCCACGAGCGGCCGGACACTGTATCCTGGACATTGGCTGTAGCAGTTTTTTCTGATGACGGTTGCAGCCAATCACAGGCTACAGTGGTCCTGCTGCCTATGAAACAGTCATTTTCCTACCAGTGTCAGCACAGACACACGGAGCGGCCCATGCTGGATCCAGGTCGGTGCCAGTAGGTGACTGGCAATTATTTTTGTACAGCTCCATACCCCTGGGGAACTTATTTTTGTCCAGACAACTCTTCTGAGAAACGTTGTTAAATTCTGTAGGAATTGCTTCTCACTTCATAAAAGTAATAAATACTTTGTTATTAAAAGGCCAAATGTAAGTTGTACACAGATCTCCACAATGTGGCCTGGAAAGGAAAGCAAGCACAGCCTCAAAGAGGGCAGAG
Organism: Allobates femoralis; assembly: GCA_033576535.1. Taxonomy (NCBI): domain Eukaryota; kingdom Metazoa; phylum Chordata; class Amphibia; order Anura; family Aromobatidae; genus Allobates; species Allobates femoralis. The sequence goes on along the minus strand of JARQOC010000008.1, from coordinate 53,404,448 downwards.
AACAGACTACTGAAAAGGGGCACAACCTTGACTGAACATTGTTGAGTTAAGGTGCAAAGACCAGAGCTGCATGTGGAAAACCCTGGATGCTAAGAAGAAGTGTATGAGATTCCAGAGAATGATTAATCCAATAAGAAACTCTCCAGCGATCTCAGGTGGGTAAGCAGGTATAAAAACAATCCTTTATTTTCTTGATTAAAATATCATGGTACAGGCAGTGGAAACCCTAGTGGGCAGAAGAGAATCCCACGCTTTTAAACTCTATATAGAGTCTTAATCATAGATTAGGCTCTCTCCTACCTACCTGGGTTTCCACTGCCTGTACCATGATATTTTAATCAAGAAAATAAAGGATTGGTTTTATACTGGTACTAAGGCGGCTCTGTGCGACGATGTGGATCTTGTTCTTCTGAGAAGCTGAGGAGTTACCTGAACTCTTCATTATTAGAGAAGAATTGATCCCCAAGCAAAAAATCCTATAATTTAGGACAGTAAAGTTCTCCAAGCTGTATCAACCTCACCTGCCAATAATAATCTGTGATTTTAAAGCACATGGAAATAACTGTAGGTAGCAACACTTATTCAGAGATCAAGTTATCATTTGCTGAATCTGTAAGGGGCATCAGGCAAGACACCTGACAACATCAAAACTGGTCAAACCAAAAGTAAGAAAAACTGAACAAAGCGATTGTCCTGGAATCTAAAGATGAAGACGTCTGTTCAAAATGTTGAGCTTTGGTCACCTTCTGACCCACTGCCTCTGCAACGAGTAGTAGCATATCAGGGTTTTATCATTGTTTTGTGCCACCCCAACAGTAACATAATTGTTGATGCAGCTCTGCACATATACCCAAGGGCTGGGGCAGAATCTGTAAGGTTCAAGCAACTGGTTTTTATTGGAGCCCAAATACAAATATATAAACCACCTGATTGCAGAATCTGCATATCTGTTAAGGTACCTTTACACGCTTTAATATTGTGAAGATATCACCAACGATCTCATGGGCGCGCGGTTGTTAGGACATCTTTTTTACAGTTAGTGAGATGTCACACACATAGATATTGTGGACGACACACCAACGATGTGGCGAGTAGCTATCGTGCGCACAACCCAGCGAAAGATACTTGTTCACTGTTCTGAATAGGAGAAGTCGTTAACATAGTTATCGCGGTGTCACTCACAACGATGCAGGTTGGCTGATCGTGGATCGTCTGATTTATGAACGTTTTCAAATCTGCAATCAACAATCCAACGATTAATCGTAGTCGTATCTTGGTGTAACATGCAACAACTTCCTAACGATGTCGTTTGAACGACACCAAACCCGTGACGTTTGAGCGATATCGTTCACGATTTCGTACCGTGTAACAGGGCCTTTACAGCAAAGTGGATGAGATTTCACAAAATCTCTTTCTGACACTTCTGAAAAATAGTACAAAGAATGTGACCTGCAGGGTAGATTTCCTAAAAACTGGAAGGGAGAAAAAAAAACAAAAACGTGATGTTTCCTCAGGGCACCAGTATCCAATACAAATTAAACAATGTGCTGATTGCGGAGGGTATCTGACTGCTGAGACCCTGACATCGGGGCTGCAAAACAACAAAAACAGTTAAAGAGGACCTGTCACCCCCCCCCCCTGATGCTTTCCAGAGTGAAAGCACCCCTGAATGCAGCGTATCAGCCGCATTATGGGAAGGCGTCCCCCATGTTTTTAGTTCCCCTGTAAGATGTATGAAACACTTTAGAAAGTGTACAGTTAACAGGTCCAGAGGGACTTACTCAGTAATGAGTCCTCATTGCTCCCTGGTGAACTCCCTGCCTCCAGTCCCCTCCTTTATGTGTCTCCCCTCCTCGGCCGCTCAAGGCTCCTTTGCGTCTGACGTCACGCAGGCGCAGAGTGAGCAATGGGCTGCTGGAGTGAGTCCCAGCAGCAGAAACGCCTCCTGATGGGACATCAACACCGGAGCCAGCCCTGCCCCACTTTATGCAGTACATACATAATCTGCAGCAGGGCGGGCTCTGGCACTGACGTCACAAGTAGGAAGTGGTTCAGCTGCCGGGACTCACTCCTTATACAACTTACAGGGGGACTAGAGACATTAGGGACCCCTTCCCTGAATGCTGCAGACACATTCAGGGGTGCTTTCACTTTGGAAAGCACCAGGGGGGTCATGTGATCATCTGCACAGGTAAAGATTCCAAGCCCTGTGCAATACTAAGGAAATCCTGAAAACCTGCACTGTTGGCGGCCCTTGAGGCCTGGATTTGGGGACCTCTGGTCTATGGGATTGAGTGAAGCACTTCCATTTATTATGTACAAGTTTCCACCATGTAAAAAAGTCACAAACATTTCTAAGACTCATTATCCAGTGCTAAAGTAAGAAAACTACAAGCAACAGATTAAAACCAAGCAGCCTCACATACTTCGCTGCTGAACCAATTTAGAACACATTAAAAAAAAAACCGAAGTGTTAAATCTGAACTCACCCATGAATCCAGCAGGGTATGTAATGTCTGTGCGGACCTTGCCATCAATCTTGATGAAGCGCTGCATACAAATCTTCTTCACCTCATCTCCAGTCAGGGCGTACTTTAGTCTGTTCCTTAAAAAGATGATGAGGGGCAGACACTCCCTAAGCTTGTGGGGACCAGTGGACGGACGTGGTGCCTGTGGAACAATGTTTCAAGTGATTACAAGACAATGAAGACAAAAGAGGTTCTGCACAGAATGAATAAGATCTTTAGAACTACAACACTGAGAGCATCCTGGGAGTTGTAGTTCTGTAGCAGAGAGCGCACCATTACAGATACTCACAAAGACACCAGTCAGCTTATCCAGCATCCAGTGCTTGGGCGCCGCCACGCGCTTCAAATGCTTCTTAGGTCCACGAGCCTATGGAAAAGAATGGAGAATAAAGGGTCAACGAACAAGGACATCACTGCTGGAAAGGGTTAGGGCCATGGCTAACTGCAGGCAGGAAATGGAGCATTATAACATGGACAGAGGAGTCCCTCATAACCAGAACCAGCACATATACATGGACATATCTAATTAAGAGCGTCAGAGCAGGTCATGGACTGACTACAGGCAAGGTGCATCACAAGGTAGAAGACCCAATGACACGGAGCAGCAATGACTCCACACAGACATCACTGATGAAAGCCTCAGAGCAGGTCATAGACATGTGGAGCATTTATTCCTCCATATACACCATGGTCACACACACAGACTCCACACAGCTGGCCATATCTGATGGAGAACTGCAGAGCAGGTGATGGCTGACTACAGACATTATGTAGAGCATTCATACCCCCATATACACCATGGATAGAGAAGTTTCCACACACTAGGCCAGACAGTATGTGGAGCATTCATACCCCCATATACACCATGGACAGAGGAGTCTCTGATACCCAGGGGCAGCACAAGCTCCTGTACACGGCTGTATCTGGCGGGGAGCCTCAGAGCAGGTGATGGCTAACTACAGACAGTATGTGGAGCATTCATACCCCCATATACACCATGGACAGGAGTCTGATACCCAGGGGCAGCACAGGCTCTTGTACACAGCTATATCTGGTGGAGCCTCAGAGCAGGTGATGGCTGACTACAGACAGTATGTGGAGCATTCATAACCCCATATACACCATGGACAGGAGTCTGATACCCAGGGGCAGCACAGGCTCTTGTACACAGCTATATCTGGTGGGAGCCTCAGAGCAGGTGATGGCTGACTACAGACAGTATGTGGAGCATACATACCCCCATATACACCATGGACAGGAGTCTGATACCCAGGGGCAGCACAAGCTCCTGTACACAGCTATATCTGGTGGGAGCCTCAGAGCAGGTGATGGCTGACTACAGACAGTATGTGGAGCATACATACCCCCATATACACCATGGACAGGAGTCTGATACCCAGGGGCAGCACAAGCTCCTGTACACAGCTATATCTGGTGGGAGCCTCAGAGCAGGTGATGGCTGACTACAGACAGTATGTGGAGCATACATACCCCCATATACACCATGGACAGGAGTCTGATACCCAGGGGCAGCACAAGCTCCTGTACACAGCTATATCTGGTGGGAGCCTCAGAGCAGGTGATGGCTGACTACAGACAGTATGTAGAGCATTCATACCCCCATATACATCATGGACAGGAGTCTGATACCCAGGGGCAGCACTAGTTCCTGTACACAGCTATATCTGCTGGGGAGCCTCAGAGCAGGTGATGGCTGACTACAGACAGTATACCTCCATACATAACATTTACAGAGGAGCAGCACAGGCTCCTGTACTCGGCCATCACTGCACAGAGCATTAGATCCGGTGATGGCTGACTGCAGAGGAGCCTCACACCATGGACACAGTGTGATCCCCTCCTCCTCCTCCCCGGTCACACAGGCCTCCTGCTCCCCAGCACAGCGAGCTCCACACTGCTTCAGGCCGGACAAGGCCTCATCACACGGCTACTAATGGCGGACCGGAGCACCGCGGCTCCAGCGCTTCAGAACCCGCCATTACCGGCCTGAGCCGGGAGCGCTCGGCCTCCACTACATTACCATGGATGAGCGGAGGCAGAGAGCGAGGCCGGGACAGAGGATGGGGCTGGATACAGGCGCAGGGATGGCAGAGGGTAACACTCACCATGGCTGCGTCTGCAAAGGAAAGGACCTCCCTCTTCCGGGGCGGGCGGGATATCGCCGAGCCACAGACGGCGAGCGACGAGGGACAACACTTCCGCCTGTGCAGCGCAGCAGTGACCTCTACTGGTGTGGGGTGGTACTGCTCCTGACCGCGGTCCCGGCAGGCTGTAGTATACAGTCATGGCCAAAAGTTTTGAGAATGACACAAAAATTCTATTTTCCCATGATCTGCTGCCCTCTGGTTTTTATTTGTGTTTGTCTGATGTTTCTATCACATACAGAAATATAATTGCAATCATATTATGAGTACCAAAAGGTTCTATTGACAGAATGAGTTAATGCAGCAAGTCAATATTTGCAGTGTTGACCCCTTCTTCAGGACCTCTGCAATTCTCCCTGGCTGCTCTCAATCAACTTCTGGACCAAATCCTGACTGATAGCAGTCCATTCTTACATAATCAATGCTTGCATTCTGGCAGAATGTGTTGGATTTTGTTTGTCCACCCGTCTCTTGATGATTGACCACAAGTTCTCAATGGGATTAAGATCTGGGAAGTTTCCAGGCCATGGACCTAAAATCTCTATGTTATGTTCCCTGAGCCAATTAGTTATCACCTTTGCTTTATGGCAAGGTGCTCCATCATGCTGGAAAAGGCATTTTGGGCGCCAAACTGCTCTTGGACGGTTGGAGAAGTTGTTTTGGAGGACATTCTGGTGCCATTCTTTATTCATGGCTGTGTTTTTAGGCAAGACTGTGAGTGAGCCGATTCCCTTGGCTGAGAAGCAACCCCACACATGAATGGTTTCAGGATGCTTTACAGTTGGCATGAGACAAGACTGGTGGTAGCGCTCACCTCTTCTTCTCCGAATAAGCTGCTTTCCAGATGTCCCAAACAATCGAAAAGGGGATTCATCAGAGAAAATGACTTTACCCCAGTCCTCAGCAGTCCACTCCCTGTACCTTTCCCCCAGTCCTCAGCAGTCCACTCCCTGTACCTTTTGCAGAATATCAGTCGGTCCCTGATGTTTTTTCTGGAGAGAAGTGGCTTCTTTGCTGCCCTCCTTGAAACCAGGCCTTGCTCAAAGAGTCTCCTCCTCACAGTGGGTGCAGAAGCACTCACACCAGCCTGCTGCCATTCCTGAGCAATCTCGGCACTGCTGGTAGTCCGATCCCGCAGCTAAAACAGTTTTAAGATACGGTCCTGGTGCTTGCTGGTCTTTCTTGGGCGCCCTGGAACCTTTTTGACAACAATGGAAGCTCTCTCCTTGAAGTTCTTGATGATGCGATAGATTGTTGACTGAGGTGCAATCTTTCTAGCTACGATACTCTTCCTGTTAGGCCATTTTTGTGCAGTGCAATGATGGCTTCACGTGTTTCTTTAGAGAATACGTACCAGTGGCATACCTGTTTTACATAGGTCAGCACGTGTCAATCTAGGACACCCACCACTCAGGTACAGAGAGTAAGTCATAACATGTGGGAAAATATAAATGTTATATATGTTCAGAATGTAAATATGTTGAGTATGCTAATGTACAGAAAAGGGTGAAGAGTAGGCTAAAACAATCAGGCCAGGTACACAACACCAGTAAGAGGGGTGAGTGGAGTTGGCTTAAGGAGCTGTGCAGGGAGAGTAAGATCTTTGCCAATAGGTGACCCTAGGGCCAGGAGGTCTACAGCGCTTATGACCCGGTAGAGGCCCCAATAGTACCTAGAGCTCCTACGTCAAGACACCCGTATTGTTTGTTGTTGTGTTTTTGAACTTTAAGTCTACAGAGACTTGACCTGTTGGAATTTTGAACTATCCCTTTTTCTTAATTTTCTAAATGGACCATAGCCACAGGACTGGTAGTGGCAAAACCCTGTTTCAACACCCCCTAAACAGCCTGCAGTGGATGGACTAACGCTATATGGACTGGTTACCTGTTTTCTTATTTATACCTGGTTTTTGTAAATGTTTAATTTTTAAGACTCTGTACAATTACCAAATGTAAATAGTTATGTTGTGTAATGGAAAAATGTTTCAGACCCGGAGGACTGTATTTAACTAGGGGGGAATGTGGCACCCCTGTGGGGGATTGCCACAGGTTCCACCAGTGCAAGGAGGGAATTACACCTTGGTTAGCACAGCACACCACACCTTCCACCCCAGACCTGAAGGGGGAGCCCTACTGGCTGCCTTAAGTCAGTTCCCCTTTAAGAACATCCAGGCCTGAGGGGAGGAGTTAGTCAGTGCCAGAGAGAGCCTGAAGTTAGTTCCTGTGAAGAGAGAGAAGACAGAGGAGACGGAGGAACTGGTCGCTGGGAGAGATCCAGGCCCAGGACCAGGGACCACTGACCGCTGTGCGCACCCTAGGGAAAGGGTCAGAGGCAAGTGGAGAAAGCAGGGAACTAAGAAAGGGAACTTGTTCTACAGCCCTTTAGTACACCTGGACACTGGCGTCCGATGCTGCCAGTATTCAGAGCTGCAGCAAAAGCCCAGAAGACTCAGAGTTCAGCCCTGAGGAAAGCTAGTAAGAGATGCTAAACTGACCAAGTACAGGACCAGGGGCCATAGGAGAGACAGGGACCCCCCAGAAGGACCTCATTGTCAGTTTAGGACAAAGCCCAGAGAGGGAGAAGAAGCGGTGGGTTCAGGCTCAGGCAGGACTTACCCCACACTACAGAGCACAAAGACAGAGGAGGCCTCATAACTTTCTAAGGTGGAAGTCCCAAGTTGCACCGGGGACCTGGTTAATACTCTGGACTGTACCTGTTACCCTGTCACCAGTAAAAGGTACCGAAACAACAATCCCTGTGTGTCAGTGTGCCTGTCTAACTGCCGCAATTCACCGCCGTATCAGCAAAGACTTAACTACTACTCCCCTCATCCATCCCCGCTGCCCTGAGGTAAAGCTCTACCTGTGGGGAGCTGTACCACACTCTGCTGCACCCACAATCACCTCAGCGGCCGGCTGCAGTACTGGTATACCCGTTACCAGGTACCATAGGTGGCGTGACGTTAACAGTCCCCTTATCTCCCACCGTTTCCCGCCATTGTGGGTCCAGGGCACAGGACCGGGGATCGACCAGCTGTGATCCCCCCATCAAAGCCGCCATCAGCCCCGGTACCCAAGTACCCGATACCCTGTCAACCGACTCAATACCATGTCACACGCGTCAATATCGCTGCAACGTCACGTGCAGCAGCGATATTGCCCGCGATATTGACGCGTGTGACGGCCCCTTAAGGTACTGTCACATGTAGCAATATCGCCGCCATATGGCTGGCAATTTGACGTGAGCACGCACGTTCCGGGCACTTTTTTGCACATTGCCGTCGCCCTGTCACACATAGAGATCTCGCCTGTGATCTACGGAGATCCTGCGTCCCAGAAATTGCCTGCAGAGGAGCGGAAGCAATCTTCCCTTCACACATCACCGCGTCACACGCTGCCATCGTAGCAGCGATGTGGCCATACTTTTTCGATAGAGGCGTGCTAGAGTGTGTCTCACCGTGCCCCTATCACTGCGATTGGTGGACGCAATTGTGTTCCCATTGGTCAACCTTGCGTGAAGGCACGGGTCATCCAATAAGTTGCCTCGGACACGGCCAGCCAATGGAAACACAGTATCACCCACCAATCGCCGCAGATGCGGCGCAAAAAAAACCCACATCTAAGCACGTCTACGGGATTTCTCTCCAGATTGCTGTGTACGTCGCTATCGCCCTGTCACACGCCACAAAGCGCTGAGATCGCCTGGTGGTTATCGCCTGATTTCCCAGCAGTGCAGGGCGATCAGACGATGCTCCACCGGTGATTTCTCGCCGTAAAATCTCCCTGTTACACACCACTACGCACAGGCGATGTGGTTTCCACATTGCCAAAATACACGAATTTACGGCGATATGGAAGCCATATTGCCGCGTGTGACGGTACCTTTAAAGTCCTAGATTAAAGGGCCTGTTACACACTACAATATTGTTAACGATATCGTGGGTACGTCATGGCTTTTAGGTCGTTGCAGCGACATCGTGACGACGCCGTTGCGTGTGACACGTAGTTACGACCAACGATAAGTCATTTGATCGTTGATCGTAGATTTATGGACAGGACCATAAATCTGTCGTTCGTCGTCCGTTGGATCTGCTGCATCGGCGTGTGTGATATCTTTCCAACGATCTCGTTTACAACTTCGCCTATTCAGAACTGAAGCACGTAGGCAACCAAACGCTTGTCGCGGAATCGTTACTGCGTCATTCAATATATCTGTACATGCGACACCTCAGCAGCGATCACTAAACGATGTCCCAGCGATCTCGGCCAGGTCTGATCGTTGGTTGGATCGCTGAGACATTGAAGCGTGTAACGGGGCCTTTACGCTACATTCACACAATGCGTTTTTTTGCGCTTTTTTGCACGGGCGCTTTTTGCCGCGTTTTGCACCCGCGCAAAAGAGCACCATAAAAATGCGGTGCATTCCCACACCGCATTTTTTTACGGGCTCACTTCTTCCCCAAAAGCGCAGGGGAGGTGATGTCACACAGGGGGGGAAGAATCCTCCCCTGTGTGACATCTGTGACAGCCCCTTTTGGGTTTCGTAGTGTATTAATATACACTACGAAACCCACATTAAAGTAGTCAAAATGTGTAAAAAATAATAAAAATTTAATACTTACCTTCCGTCGGGTGTTCCGGGATCTGGGAGATCCACAGGTATCAACCTTCCAGGGCCTATCAAGATCGCTGATTGGCCGCTCGCGGTCATGTGATATGTGCGTAATAGCTCGTCACATATCACAAGACCGCAAGCGGCCAATCAGCGATCTTGATAGGCCCTGGAAGGTCGATACCTGTGGATCTCCCGGAACACCCGGCGGAGGGTAAGTATTCAATTTTTATTATTTTTCACACATTTGGATTACTTTAATTTGGTTGTTGCAGTGTATATTAATACACTACGAAACCCAAAAGGGGCTGTCACAGATGTCACACAGGGGAGGATTGTTTCTCCCCTGTGTAACATCACCTCCTGCAGCGCCGGCATATTCCCACTGGAATTGCGCATTGTCTGAAAGGTGATGCGTAATTCCAGGAGGAATAATGGGCTCCCATGGGAGAAAGCACGGGCACAGATTCGTAAAGAATTGACATGGTCATTCTTTTTACGCCCTCGCTTTCTCCCATAAAAGCGCTGCATATATTTACGCACTGTCTGCACGGCAAAGTGAATTTCACATTCACTTTGCCGACGGACGCACACACACAATGCGCTTTTTTAAAAAGTGCGGTCGGCGTCATAGCCCGGAACTCTGCCGATGGACGAGCCAGGCGGGGGGAGCGTGCATTGAGATATAAACATCACGTCCATTGGGACGTGATACAAAACAAATGAAGCGGTGAAGGGGACACAAAGAAGACGCCCAGGGGGACTAGCAACGGTAGCCCCCCAGATCATTAGCATCATAATGAGTAAGTGACAAAATGCTTTTATTACACAGTCACAGGGCAGATTTAGCATAGAAAGGGATAGTTAGAGTAGTAATAGGAAAATGCAGGGACAGGTAGAGATAGCCTAGGAGGCTTTAGGTAGGTGACAGGTTTCCTTTAACGCCATCTGCAGCCTCTGTGCTGTAGGTCAGGCGGGAGGCTGCAGATGGGGTTAATAAGCCGGTTTTGTAGTTTAAACCCCATGTTTCTGTCCTGCCAGGTAGTGTCCACACTCCCTAGACACCACCTAACATGACAGAATGTGTCATCAGGGGTTAATGGAGCTTTTTAATCAAAACCGGCAATTACTGCTATTAATTACATTACTATAATCTCCAGCGGGGAGCAGGAGTCAGAAGGAGCTGTCCATGGCCTGATGTTAAAGCTGGGTGCTGAAAGCTGTTCAGATTGCGATCAGCACCCAGCTTTTACAATCAGGATCATGGACAGCTCCTCCTGACTATTGCTCCCTGCTGGAGATGATAGTAATGTAATTAATAGCAGTAATTGCCGATTTTGATTAAAAAGCTCCATTAACCCCTGATGACACATTCTGTCATGTCAGGTGGTGTCCAGGCACTGTGAACATTACCTGGCAGGACAGAAACATGGGGTTTAAACTACAAAACCAGCTTATTATCCCCATCTGCAGCCTCAGTGCGGCATATCAGCACAGAGGCTGCAGATGCGGCTAATAACCCAGTGTTTGAAGGGTTAAAACGATGTTGCTGTGGTGGCAGCTTGTGTTCAGGGAGTGTCCACACTCCCTGGACACATGCTGACATCACACCCTGGCTATGCAGGGCTAAATATATTGTATAAATCAAAGCCAGCTATTGTGGGGTTTTATAAATTCACTTTAAATGCCGGCGGCGGTACTGTATGCAATTTGCGTACAGTACATTGGTGCAATCTCCTGAAGTCAGGAGCTGTCCGAGGTGCTGTACACTAATAGCGTACAGTACATACCCGGCATCTCCTGACAGGAGCTGTCCGAGGTGCTGTACTCAATTTACGTACACTACATACCCACAAATTGCGTACAGCACCTCAGACAGCTCCTGAGTTCAGGAGACTGCACCAATGTACTGTACGCAAATTGCGTACAATACCGCCGCTGGCATTTAAAGTGAATTTATAAAACCAAACAATTGCCGGCTTTGATTTAAACAATGTATTAACCCCTGCACAGAAAGGGTGTGATGTCAGCATGTGTCCAGGGATTATGGACACTCCCTGGACACAAGCTGCCACCACAGCAACATCGTTTTAACCCTTCAAACACCGGGTTATTAGCGCATCTGCAGCCTCTGTGCTTACATGCCGCACAAAGGCTGCAGAAGGGGTTAATATGCAGCAAAACCCCGGGATTTTTAAATTTTACAGCTGTGTTTTAACTAATCATCTTACTCCGCTGCTGTCACAGCGGTGCAAGATGATTGGTTACTGCACCGGGAACCCCGCGGCTTTGACAGCCGCAGAGTATGAAGCGATTTTTAATGCACACACACCATGTGCTGTATGGGTGCGAGATTTTCTCGCACCCATAGACTTTCATTGTCCCCTCGCGCAGGGAAATCGCGTTCAATCACAGCATGCTGCCGGGTACTTTACTCATAACGTTCAGCAGTTTACAATGTACAGTATATTTACCGTCGTTTCACATACACCCTTGCAGCTGGGACCATTCGGCAACTACACCTCCTCTCTTGCTCCTTTCCAGGCCTCTCTCTCACTGTTCCACAGGCTAGCTCCGGGCCAGCGGTCTTTTCTCGGGAGATTTCAGTCTATCTCCCTGACCCTATCTGACGGCCTTTCCTTCGCTGTACTGGAGTGTAGGTTCCGGGCATGAAGTCCCTTCACCACGCCGGTTAATCTGTGGTTGGGGCATACAGCTCCTGGCCACTTCAACAGGGCTGACACCCTGGCTTTGGCCCATTCCCCCGGTGTCCCCGTTGTTCTGGACACAACGTGGACCCTTTCTTCCTTCCCATGGGAGTCTGCCTGGGACCCGGACTAGCCATAGTGGCACAGGCCGCTGAGCCCATGTTCTTCCACTCTGGACTACAGTCTGTCAGGCTGATTGGGTGTCTCGGCTTAAAGGTTTCGTTCCTTCTCCCCTTATGCACCCCAGGAACTTCAACCAGAACTCTCTCTGAGCACACCTAACTTTGTGTTCCTAGGTTTTAATCTAGTTCCTCCACTCCTTTTTTTATGCATGAAACCAAAACATTTGCAACGAAATACAAGTTTTCTATTCTTTCCCTTAATGGGAGGCGCAATCTTAAACGTTACCTAACAAAAATTCTTCTACCGGCTATAAAAGTAGAAAAATAGAAAAGTGCAATATTTTAAACAGTTACAGTTCCGCAAATGTCTCTGTCCTGCGGTCTCATCGGGTTCGGGAACCCACCACCAGAAAAACCCGTTAACTGCCCTGGGCGCGACGACAGGGACTACCTTGACCGATTCTTCGGCCGCGCCAGTGGGCTTTTGAGCGGTGCGGTCATAAGTGCGCAAAGTTCATACACAGTTCACATTATTAAATTCTCTTATAAAAGCAGTCATAAAACCAATAGGGTGTACGCCGGGGTAGACAAACTATTTACAACAAAGTTCCTATCAACTCACTGTCCGTGATCATAATGTCCTCTTTTTAATGAAGGGGGAACACATTCACATGGGAAAGCATTGGGGAAAACAAGGGAAATTGCAGAGTATTTATTCACACTTACAGTTTTTAACCCTTCCGGGGTTCTAGATTTCTTCCACGGTAGGGCCTCCGGACTGGATCGTGTCCCATGCTGTGCCAGGTCCAAGTATTCCAGTATCGAAGTTTGGGTGCTGGAGTCTCTTACCCTCCGTGGCTCCTGAACGGGAACTACCTCCGCTTGTTCCGGGGCAGGTACTCGCGTTGGTTCATCTGCTGGTGGCAATCGGTGTACAAAGAGGGCATACGGACTGCGCTCTCCTTCCTGGCGGATGACAGTCATTCGGTCCCCTACTCGCAGATCCCTGCCCGGGTGTCCCAGGGGCAGGTGGGCTTCAACATCAATCCGGGACACAAAAGTCTCTCGCCTGGCTCCTGGATGAAGCCATAGCCCCTCCGCTTATGGAAGGCCCTTGTCGTGGGGCCTGCCGCATGGATGAGGCTTACCGGGCCGCCGCCTTGGCTTCGATGGTTCGGGTGATAGTCTCTTGCTTCTAGACCCTTTTCTCTGTCTCCACGGCCTCCCACCTGGCAGTCCAGCGCCGCCTGTACTCCTCCCGGGTGAGGAATGCAACCTGTCCGTGCCCTGCTTCTACTTCCCCAGGGAAGCCCATCATATCCTCCCCGGGATTTTCCCACCAGCACCTGAGTTCTTCTCTGCGGAATTCCTGCGTTGGTGGTGCAGGGATTAGGGATGTGGGGAGGCCTAGTACCGGACCGATGTCATCCTCCCAGGCAATACCATGAGCCCCTAAACCGGAACTAAGGGGGGCCAACAAGTCCAGGGGGACGAGGGCACCTGCTCCGGCGCCATCCTCTGTCTCGTCCCCATTGTTCTGCACACAGGCCCGCTTCATCCAGTGGCTTAGCTCCTCCATCTGATGTTCTGGGCCAGCCTTCGGGGAACCAGGGGGTTGTTTCATGCCCTGCATTCCGCCATCGCCAGGCCTTTCCGCAGTCTCCTTTGGCCACCATGCACCTTGCTTGTGGTGCTGTCGTCTCTCGCCTCCTCCCTTCGTGGTCGTTGCCGATTCTGCTTGTTGTCGGCCATCCAGCCCAGGTGTGGAGTTATGTCATGGCTGGAGCTGCCCTCCTGATGGTCACAGGCTGGGAGGGGTGTGGACAAAAGTTCCTGCTCTGTGCTGGCCTGGCCTATGATGAAGGGCTTCGACACGCCCCTCTGCTTGCACATGGCGATAGTCCTTTTGGGCCGCCATTACTGAGGCCCAAAAAATAAAGTCCAACAAACAGTCTTTAGGCTCACAACACCTGGTGTTACCGGGTCAGTTATCCTGTTCGTGACGCCAAGTTGTCACACCTTGGGGCAGAGGTACTCGGAAGCAGGCCCTCTCTTTAGTCTGCGGGGGAATGTCATGGCGACGTGACCCGGTTCCATATGCCCAGGTGCGGCAACAAAAAGGGTTTTAAAGAAAAGGGGAAATAAAGTTTGTAAAAGTAGTTTGTGACACCACCCGTGGATTGAGGCCAGTTTAGCCGCTGCTGTTTATACCTCTGGGGATGATGTTGATGGCGACAGCCGGGATGTTGAGCCCTCCAGGGGTAGGGCTTTGTCCCCAGGGAAGGTATGAGGATGGACTTCCAGGGCTAAGCGATCGGTCCTTCAGGGCAGTTCCCTATACCGGCTTGATCAGTCAGTGTGTGGCTCTGCAGGCAGGCTCCATCGCGATCGCAGAAATGACAGTCTCACACAAGCAGCATCAAGCTTGCCGGGTACTTTACTCGTAACATCCAGCAGTTAACAAGGTACAGTCTATTTACCATTGCTTCACACATACCCTTGCAGCTGGGCCATTTTAGGCTATTACACCTCCTCTCTTGCTCCTTCCCGGGCCTCTCTCTCTCTGTTCCATAGGCTAGTTCTGGGCCAGCGGTCACGGGTCTTTTCTGACCCTATCTGATGGCCTTTCCTTCGCTGGACTGGAGGGTAGTTTCCAGGCATGAACTCCCTTCACCACGCCGGTTAATCTGTGGTTGGGGCATACAGCTCCTAGCCACTTGAACAGGCTTTGGCCCTGTCCCCCGCTGTCCTCGTTGCTCTGGACACACGGTGGACCCCTTCTTCCTTCCCACGGGATGCTGCCTGGGACCCAGACTAGCCATACGGTGGCACAAGCTTCTGGGTCCGTGTTCTTCCACTCAGGTCTACAGTCTGTCAGGCTGATTGGGTATCTCGGCTTAGGGGTTTCTTTCCTTCTCCCCTTATGGAACTTCAACCAGAACTCTCTCTGAGCTCCCCTAAGTTTGTGATCCTAGCTTTTAATCTAGTTCTTCCATCCCTTTCCCAGGCTTTTTCCTGTTGCTCCACCCTCCACTCGGTTCCCCTTTTATCCCCTAACTACCATAAAGTAACCAGAGCTAGGGATCAGGGGATGTGTCGGGTGTTTGTGCGAAGTGTCCTGCCTATACGTCCCAACTGCAGTACCTTACTGTGGCCACCAGTCTGCAGGGGCACCACATGTCCATGTGCTATCTGTCACATCCACATAGCACATGGATCACGGACTTGTGAGACAAGGTAGTTTGCGGGCAGGGCTTGTAGCATGTGTCACAGATTGTGTGGATAGCACATGGACAGCCTGTCAGTGCATATTTGCCTGCCTCCAGCGCCGCTGCTCCTCTATCTTCTGGCTCCGCTGTTGGGCTCAGTGAAGTGAATATTCATGAGCCTAATAAGCGGCACTGGAAGTGAGAGGAGCAGACGGCGCTGGAGGAAAGGGAGTATAAAATTCATTATTTTAAAGCTTTAAACTTTTGTCCATGGTCCGTGCACATGGATGTCACACGTGAACATCTGTGTGCAGGATGTTTTGGGGCAAAAGTGGTCCGTGCTTCCGCAGAAAAACGGGCATGTCGCCGTATGGAGCACACGGACACGCATCTTCTCCACACGGTGACAGGGTCCGTGATGAATAACGGACGTGTGAAGGGGGCCATAGGGGACCATGTGTCCCCGTGTGTCCGTGCCTCCGGCATGTGTTGGCATGGACTGCATAGGAACTGGAGGCACAAATGTGTGAAAGAGGCCTTAAAGGTATATTTTTAATTGGTGTTGAGTGGGTTAAATGGGCAGGTCACTCCTTGTGTGATCAGAAAGCAGGATGATTTTATATAAGGCCGGACAGGGCTCACTCTCCCTTCACCATGTCATACCCTGGCAATTAACTGGCCTGCCCAAGCCGCCGGCGGCACTGCTGCCAAGTTTCTAAGATAACTTGTTTTATGAAGATAAAAAGTTACTTCCTACCAAGCAGCTACAATCCAGCAGTTACACTTCCTCTATAGGTGCATTAACTCCTCTATACTCCTCCCATCTTAAGTAATGGCGACACCTGGGTGAGAAAATGTTGATCCATGCAGAGTCTTTCTTCCTCCTCCTGATCCTGCAGATGCTCCCTGTAACCCCCTCCATGAACCTGCCACACCATAGACTGCTGCCATAATGCCGGCATTGCACAACCTGCTGCTCCCCTGGTTGGTTTTGATTGTATGGCCCCCCACTATGGGGATGAATGGATTAAGTGCCATCATGAAGTATCATTCTTTGCCTTTGATTCAGACATTGATGGAGCATGGGCCTTTGGAGCCCCACAATGCAGCAAGACATGACCTGAGTATACAGCATCTGCGCTTTATGCTACAATTGTACAAGAGCTCGGCGGATGAAGATGGAAGACCGAAAGCAAGTAGGCCAGCTGGAGCAGCGGTGAGGCTAGTAAGGCCTGTCAGACAAGCACCTTTTATTTCGGTGAGAGCCACATGGTAAAGTGGTATAAGGTGCAATTCACACTAGTGTTGCTTTGTGTTTCTGGTTTATGATCTATATATTGAAAAGTACCGTAAGTCCATGGATACTTGATCTTGTATGTTTTTTGGGTTGTGGTAATAAGAAACAAATAATGAAAATGTATTGAATTTTGTTGCCCCCAAATCATCTGGTCTCCACGCTTTGGTTCCACCATACTTTGGCCCTTTTGGTTACTAAATATTTGTAACCCAAACCAGGAGTAAAAAATACCGAAGTGGTGATGTGTTTCTATTATACTTTTTCTCTCATTTCTCCACTCCAGGTTTTGGCTAAAAAACTGAGGTAAAATACTCACCAAATACTCTGTGGTTTAATGCAAGTCTATGAGGAAAATCATCCTAAAGGCCCCATTACACGGCATGACATTGTTAACGATATCGCTTAAACGTCACGGATTTGGAGTCATTCAAGCGACATTGTTATGACCTCGTTGCGTGTGACTCTGCGAATTGTAACGATAAATCGTTGGGTCGCTGATTGCAAGTTTAAGAACATGTTCTCAAATCACACGATCCATGATCAGCCAACATGGTATATCGTTGTTTGACACCGCGATAACTATGTCGTTTGCGACTTCTCCCATTCACAGCAATGAGCAGGGATCGTTCGCTGGGTTGTGCGAATGATACCTGCTCACAACATCGTTGGTGCGTCGTCCACAATGTCTAGACGTGTGACATCTCACCAACGATGTCTGAAACGACCGCACGCCCATGAGATCGTTGCTGACATTGCTCCGTCGTGCCATGTAACAGGGCCTTAAATTAGACCACATGCACACATTAAGCATTTGGTGAGTTTTTTACCTCAGTATTTGTAGGCCAAATCAGGAGTGGGTGATAAATACAGAAGTGGTGACGTGTTTACATTACACTTTTCCTCTGAGTGATCCACTTTTGGTTTTGGCTACAAATACTGAGGTAAAAAATGTCACCAAATACTAAAAGTGTGCACATGGTCTTGTGGTATATATTTGAGGTCTATTAGACCACATACACATGTTGCATATTATTTTTTTATTTTTTTTTTATTTTTAACCTCTGTATTTACAAGCCAAAACCAGGAGTGGGTGTGAAATACAGAAGTGGTGATGTGTTTCTATTATACTTTCTCTCTGATTGTTCCACTCCTGGTTTTGGCTACAAATACTGAGGTAAAAAAGTCACCAAGTATTCAACTTGTATAAAGCAATGTTCACACAGCTTTTTTTCTTTCTGCTGCCAAAATCCACTAGATAGGGGACTAAAAAACATTGTGTGGCCGTGCTTTTAACTGCGGATTACATGTGATTGGTCTACAGTACATATTTAATCTAATTTTATTCCTCAAAGTGCATCAAAAAACTCCTTGCACTTTCTCACTGCTTTATATGGGTAAAAACAAAACAAAGCAAAGACACTGAAAAATTGACATGCTGTAGTTTTAAAAACAATATTGTAGTGCTCAAATTCAGCTGGGGGGAGTGTGTGTATGTGATTAGTGAAATGTCTGATGGTGGGTTTACACGCCGCGATATCGGCGTCCAACTCCGACCCAACTCCGACAAAAAGTCACGTGGGTCGCGAGTTGGACCCGATATCGTGTGCGCGTTGTACGGTTTGAGCGTACAACGCGATGCTGGAACGATGCCAAAACGATATCGGAGTTGAACTCCCCGATATCGCATGGCCGTTGTAGCAGCATCGCAGCGTGTGACAGCCCAACTCCGAGCTGTACTCGCACCTCACCCATTAACTACCATGTTAAATGGTCGTTACTGGGTTGGTGGGCGTACACATCGGAGGGACGTTGTTTCCCGATAACACAGCGTGTAAACCGGCGATGCGATATCGGGAAAGGGGCTGAAAAAATGCGCGCTCCCGCGGCGTTGCCTCCGATATCGCGGCGATATCGGGACGTGTAACCCCACCAATAGCTTTTGCTGGTATTATAAAATGCAGGTGGTTTTGTTTTTGTGCACATGTTGAGTAATTTGGTGAGTTTTTTTACCTCAGGGTACCTTAACACGTCGCAACATTGCATGCAATTTCACTTGCAACTTACTGGTTGCAGTGAAATCATACACATTGTTACATTTGTACATGGCAACAAAAAGGAACAATGTGTCCATGATTTCACTGCAACCAGTAAGTTGCAAGTGAAATTGCATGCAATGTTACGACGTGTAAAGGTACCCTCAGTTCCACTACTGGTTTTGGGTTATAAATTCTATCAGAGGAAAAGTACAAAAGAAATACACCACTTCTGTATTTGTCACCCACTCCTGGCTTTGGGTTACAAACACTGAGGTAAAAAACTCACCAAATACTCAACATGTGCATATGGCCCAAGAGAGCTAACATAAACCACTAAGGCTGCCTTCACACTTCCGTTTGCAAGAGCAGCGTACCGAACGCAGCCAAACGCTTGCGCACTGCATTCCTATGTTTACCATGCGAACGCATGTGCCTGTGTATTTGCTGCGTTTGGTTGCGTTTGCGTTCGGATGCGCACAATTTGTGCCCCCTCCAAATGCAGCCTGTTGCATTTTTTTGTGCGGTTGCGGGCACTTGTTTTGTCTGCAAGCGCCCGCAAGCGCACAAGCAATGCATGGATCTCAATGGATCCCCGTTGTCCTCCACATGACAGTGCAGGAGAACGCTGCAGATCACATTGAAATCTCTCCTGGTGGCTGCCGGTTAAGCGGCGGCCACCGGGAGATCAGCTGGAGGCTCCACTGATCTCCCGCCGGTGTCGGCGTGGGAGATTTGAAGTAACAGCTGATCTGACAGCTGTTTAAATCCCCCGCGCTGACACCAAATAGGTGATGTCAGCGCAGGAGATATGAAGCAGCGATCAGCTGTTTCTTACCTCCTGCACCGATATCACCCTATTCGGTGACAGCGCGGGAGATTTAAAAAGCTGTCAGATCAGCTGTTTCTCCCCGGCTAGAGATCAGCTGTGGCCGGGAGGAGGAGATCTGTCGCTGATCTCCTCCTCCCGGCCGCCCCCAGAGACAGCTGATTGGCTGCCCGGGCACCATACTAATGTGAACGCATGCGGAGATTCTCTGCTGCGTTCACATAAGTATTTGCTGCGTTGCACTGCGTTTGTGTCTGCATACCCTGTGCGTGCAGACACAAACACAAGTGTGAAGGCAGCCTAAGGCCACGTGCACATGTTGCGTATTCGGTGAGTTTTTTTTTACCTCAGTATTTGTAACCTAAAACCAGGAGTGTGTGATAAATACAGAAGTGGTGACGTGTTTCTATTGTACTTTTCCTCTGATTGTTCCACTCCCGGTTTTTGACCATCCAGTAAGGCCACATTCGCATGTTCAGCATTTTACCTCTGTATTTGTAGGCTAATATCAGGAGTGGAACAGTCAGAGGAAAAGTACAATAGCCATAGATGACCTAAGGTTACATTCAGACTGTGTGTGGTTTTTTTTTTTTCTCTTCTGTTCTGCTGCGTTTTTAGCTGCAAAACAGGAGCTGTCAAAAAAGAAAGGATCCGTTTTTGACTGCTGCGTTTTTCTCCCCATTTTGAAGGGCTCCTATGGGAAAAACGCAAGACAAAAATGAAACAGAAATTGACATGTCATTTTACAAACTGGAGCTCTCATAAAAGGAAAAAAAACAGATCACTTTAAAAGAGCACAGTCTGGCAAAAATGAAAACCCTGTTTTTCAGGTGTTTTGGTTAGCGCTGGGTCCAATTTTAATCTTTAATAAAAATGAAAACTTGTAGACTTTGCTGGAATGTCATTTGAGTGCTCTGTTTTCTACAGTGCACTGCAAAAGACTGATAAAAAAAACCCACAGTGTGAATGTAGCCTTAAACTCGCTCCAGTTGTAAAGGTGGGCAGCGAATTATCCTAATATAAAACAAACATTATTAGACCCAACAAGTCAAACACAGCAAGAAACATTATTGTGTGAATAAGGGCTCATTCAGACGTCAATGATTTTTTTTTTTTGTTGCGCTTCTTTATCAGAGTGTTGTTAGGATTTGATCAGTGTCAGTTTTTACCATCAAAATTTCACCATTTTTTTGCAAATAAATAAGAAAACTTATCGGTTTATCAAGCTTCATATATGGAAATAACCACTTAGTCCACAAAAATACCTTCAAATAGTTCCTCCCTTCCCCCTCCTTAAACTTTATAGGTATGAGTGTTTTCCAAGAAAAACAAGCTCTTATAATAACTGACACACTGACCTTAGGCTACAGCTAATCTACTATATAAAAGCCCTATCCAGTGTGTGTGTGTGTGTGTGTGTGTGTGTGTGTGTGTGTGTGTGTGTGTGTGTGTCCTAAAAACAGCGCCATCTATAAGGCTACTTTCACATTTGCGTTCCCCTCCGCAGCGTTCTGAGGAGGGGAGCCGCAATGTGAGCGTAGCACCGCAAGCCCCTAGCTTTATAATGGGAGTGCACGGTGCTGCGCTTGACTGCGCATGACCGTGCGCACCCATTCACTCCCATATGTGATCTGTGCGCAGGTGGATGCCTGCGCACAAATCGCCCAGTCTCGTCCGCACCAGAAATGCAACACTGCAGAACGCTGCGGAGGGGAACGCAAATGTGAAAGCACCCTAAGAAATCATGTAAATTGAAGTTAAACTGGAAAGTGAAGAAACACAAGATTGCTCAGTCAAAGAAAACAGCACCACCTATAAGACATCTGTGATGAGGGGGGTCCACAAGCTGTCCGGGACACTAGTTGCAGCGCAGGCATTCCTTTTCACCTGTGCCTGGGTCCGCTCTGGAATACCCAAGGGGCGGACACATCCTTCTATTGCACCTCTCCCATTTGTGTTTCACTCTGGAATGCAGCCGGGCGCCGAGGCTCCTCAGTGCACAGGGGAAAAGAGACATCGCACAGGGGTGAGTGAGACTGCACACAACAGGGGATGGTTATCAGCAACATCGCCTGCCAAGCCATGGGCCACCCCATGCAGCAGCTGGTGCTCTCATTCTCTTTTAAATGAAACCCACATAATATAAATGGGGTTTTGTAACCCCTCTATGTGCCCAGACGTGCCCCATATGCCTGAGAAAAGAAGTTTTATTCTGTCCAGTGCTGGCCTCCTATTAAGTTCGGGAGGCTGGTATATGGTCCAGGTGGATTATGTCCTCACCGCCCCACCTGGCTGCAAAACCCACCTTGCATTTTTTAAAATTGCCACCCCCATCCGTGGCCGGTGCTTGAGTGACAACCGCACTTGCACCTGCGCAGTGGAGCGGGTGTCCGTGCTCCATTGCACATAGTGCCGATGTCTTTCGAGACTTCACAAATCTCAGAAGATGTCGGCACTATCTTCAATGGATCGCGGACACCTGCTCCACTGCGCTCGTGCGAGTGCAGCTGTCACTCAAGTGTCGGCCATAGATGGGGACAGCATTTTAAAAAATGCAATACTGGTTTTGCAGCCAGGGGGGCGGCGAGGACATAATCCACCTGGACCATAGAGCAGCCTCCTGGACTCAATAGGAGGTCAGCGCTGGACAGAATAAAAGTTATTTTCTCAGGTATGAGGCGCACATCTGGGCACATAGAGGGGTTACTAGAACCCCATTTACGTTGTGTAAGCTGGTGGGCACAGTTTCAAATGCCCAAAGGGGGTGACAGGTTCCCTTTAAGATCATAAATGTTGCAGTCTTCACACAGAACCACTTCTTTGCTTTATTTAAAAATTGCAAGAGTTTGTGTTATGCCCTCTGTGAAACAAAATGTTTTAACTTTTTCAGAAAAGAAATGGAGGATACAAAATCTTACATTTCTCCTACATAACATAACAACAGAGAAGCTGATTAAAGCAACGGTGATGTATCCACGCACGATGCACTTTGGAGAACGTTATTATATTTGCAAGGTGGATCCTCTGCCAAGTGCCAGTCACTTCTCCAAGACAAAGGTTCCACCTGGAATTTGGGTGTGGGCTGAGACTGATATCACCGCCCACATCAAATCTGTACTGGAGGACACAAAGCGAAGTTTACATGTCCAACGTGTATGCCAGAGGATTGGGAAACGCAGGGCAAGATCTAAGGCTGTTTCCGCCTCCCATATCCCTTTCTTACTTATGTACTTTAGCCCAAAATTTCAGAATCAGTCCAGTGAGAACATTTTAACTACATTTTCAGAAACGGCTATGCCACGTGTGTTGAGAAGGAAACCACGTCAAGCAGGGACTATTGGCATTAAGCTTCCAAAAATTGTCAGCCAAAGTGATCAGCTCAAGAATCAATGCTCTCTCCGTCCATTCTGGATTAGTTTTCATCAACTAGGATGGGATCACTGGATTATTGCACCGCACAGGTACAACCCTGGATACTGCAAAGGAGACTGCCCAAGAATTCTTCACTCGGGGTATAACTCGCCCAACCATGCCATTATTCAGAACTTTATTAATCAGTTGATTGATGGAAATGTCCCACGTCCTTCTTGCGTCCCTTACTCCTATGGGCCAATCAGTGTCCTTATGATTGAACCTGGAGGAAATATCCTCTATAAAGAATATGAAAATATGATTGCAGAATCTTGCACCTGTCGGTAGTAGAACAGGGACATTTGCCTAAAAAAGAAAATCAAGCACTTTATGAACCTACTTGGAAATGTATGTAAATATTTGTGTGTTATTTAAGCTTGTAGATGTGACTAACGAGCCGGTCTTTTTCTATAAATGTGTAACTTTATTCCTCTCCCACCCCAAAATGAAAATAAAACTTTTTTCACTTTTTGTAATTCTATGTAAAGATTTTAGAAGAATAAAGATGCTGGACCCCTTCCCAAAATGTTGTTTTCGAAATCTCGCCCTTATCTACTATGATCAAGGCTCCATATACACAAATCATGATCGTGTCGGTTTTAATAAAAATGAATAAATATTTGTGACAACACTATTGTTATATGTGCATGTTCACACATGGGTTATAGAGACTAAGTATATCCATGTATGCAAGTTTTAAAGGGAACAATGGGCTGCATGAATCGGATACTGACTGTGTGATTGCAACCGGGCATGTTTTATTCAGAACTGCTGTTATTTCATAGAAAACATACATTTAAAATCTCCATAGACTACGGATTGGCTGACTAATCCTAGGAGAGTCATCAGCCATCTTCTTCCCGATCTGGGTCCAGTTAACTGACTAAAGGCCCGTCTCGCACTACGATATCGATATCGATATCGTTGAAACGTCACAGGTTTTCAGTCGTTCAAGCAACGCTGTAACGACATCGCTCAGTGTGACATGTACAAACGATCAACGAATATCGGGCAGATTGTTCATCGGAGATTTGTGAATCGGACCTTAAACCAAACGATGAGCATTCATTTAACCTGCAGCATGGGTGTGTGACATCTCAATAACTATGTCATTAACGACCTCGCTTATTGAGAAGTGAAGGACGTAGAAGATCTAACGACCGCAAGTATTGTTTGCTTGTTGTGGAATCATTGCTGCGTTGTTAACGATATCTATATGTGTGACACTTGACCTAGATCGCTTGAACGACGTTCAATGATCACTAGTGAAGTCAGATCGAAGATCGGATCGTACGACCATTGAAGCATGAACCGGGGCCTTTAGGCTGTGCAAAGTAAGAAACCAGACCATCAAAGGGATTGAGGCTGCTCAGGGAATGCAGGTCTTGATGGTGAGATGGGCTGAAGTCTGATGCTTGTGATTCACAGGCGCACATTTCTCCATGAATTAGGAGCATTGGAAGAATGGCATACACTTCTAAGTGCCTCACCAAAAATCCTCCCGCCCCAGTTCCTTTGATTTGTCAGATCTGGGCAAAAATGGGGTGATTACATTATTTTAGCGCACCCTCCTCTTGCACCAAAATTCTGTGCCTTTTCAAAGCTAGAATGCTGATCTAAAAGCTTTGAATCAGTCCCAGAGTCTATAACCATCATTTCATAGGATGTTTACTCACAGTTCAAGCAGCATGAATTCAATGACAGGTTCCCTTTAAAGGGTCCCCTTTGTCAATTTTTTTTCTCTATTTGGGCTCCAAAATTACCAATAGTGAATGTGGAACTGAAAGTTCAGAGATCAGTGACTCCTAACCCTTTCAGTTACTCAACTCTATTTTTTATTTTTTCCCCCTTTATTTCACTTGAAATGTTATAATTTCATAAAATAAACTTAGAAGTGTTGTTTGTGTAGAATATACCGTACATACACACATCTTGTGTAAAATTAATACAGAACACTTGGGTATTTTTGAAATGAACCTCTCACCAGGTTTTTCCATTATAAACTGCAGCCACCGGCAGTAAGCCCTAAGATACACCTGACTGTAAGACGCACCCAGATTTTAGAGGAGGAGAATAAAGAAAAAATAAAATTAAGCAAAAAATGTGGTTATAATGCTCGGTTATGGGGAGGATGTGCTGCTGACACTTATGGGGGTAATGTCCCCACCCTGGGCCCTTTTCAGGTAACATATTCCCCCTCAATTCTGGATATCACCCCCCCAATCCTGGTATATAGCATCACCCATCCTGGATATGGTCTCCATCCTGAGATATAGCTCCCCCATCCCGGATAGGGCCCCCTATCCTGATATATAGCACCCCCGTTCTGGTATAAAGCTCCCCATTTTGGTATAAAGCTCCGCATCCTGCATATGGCTGCCCCATACTGGTATATAGCCCCACATCCCGATACAAAGCTCCCTATACTGGTATATAGCCCCCCCACCTTCCTTGTATAAACCTGGATATGGCCTCCCCATCTTGGATCTAGTCCCCCATCCTGGGATATAGTCCCCACCATCTCGGTACATTACCCCCATCCTGGATATAGTCCACCCATTGTGGTACATGGTGCTCTCATCCTGACACTGCCCCCCCCCCCCTCATCACTGTATATGGCTCCACATGCTGCCACACACAACAAAATGACAAACAATATAAGGTCCCTTTCACATCTGCGTTTCTGTCCGGATCCGGACAGAAAATCGCATCTGCCGCCTCACAGCCACACTTGCGGCAAGCCCCATGCATTCTCTGTGGGGCTTGTGGCAAGTGCAGTATTGCCGCTGCTCACTGCGTTTTTTTTTCGCTGCCGCATCCAGCAGAACCGCACTTCCCGCACCGGACCACAAGCACCATAGACAGTGCATAGGGCTTACCGGATCCGGGCCTCAAGTGCAACCGATCCG
This sequence comes from Allobates femoralis, assembly GCA_033576535.1. Lineage (NCBI taxonomy): Eukaryota > Metazoa > Chordata > Amphibia > Anura > Aromobatidae > Allobates > Allobates femoralis. The sequence goes on along the minus strand of JARQOC010000008.1, from coordinate 53,378,626 downwards.
GCAGATGCAGCACCACCTGCCGAATTGGGGAAAACGCTGATGTGAAAGGGGCCTTACCCTCCTGCACTTCCCTCCGTCTCTCCCTGTTTGCAGCACTTGTGTCCTAAGTCCTCCTGCATCCCTGGGATACCCGATCATGTAATCAGCACAGCAGAGTGACATCACTGCGTGCCCCGGTCACAAGATCAGGTGCCACGGGGATGCTGGAGGACTCAATGCAAATGCTGCAAGGAGATAGAGAGATGGAGGGAAATGCTAAAGGGTAAGTTATATTATTTTCTTGTGTGCGGAAGCATGGGGTTCCATATCTAGTGATGGGGAGGTGTACACTTCATCTAAGTTAATATGCACTGAATCCGTCTGCCCATCTCATCGTGGCTTCGGCACTGAGGTGATGGACAGCGGGATGTGAGGCGTGCCCAGGGCATGGGGTACTCGGGACCGGGCCTAGCGGCTGCTGTCTCTGGGGGAAGTCATGGGTGGTGACCAGGTTCCATGCCCTGGGCTTTAGTTGAAAAAGGGGTTATATACAGGGGAGTTTTCATGACACCACCCGTGGTGTGTGGTCAGTGTGACCACCACTGACATATTCCTGCTGGGGGTCAGTGATGAGGGGCAGCATAGATGGTAAGCCCTCCACAAGCAGGGCTGGGTGCCCCCAGTGCAGGTGTGATGAATAATGATGCACTCTGGGTGCTGCACTGGTTTCTCCTACCAGCTTCTCCAGCCAGCATGCAGAGGACAGCAAGTACGTGGCTCCGCAGGTGGGCACTCTGCTGCAGTGTGGCAATGAACAGTCTCAGGTACTTTTGAGCTTACCAGGTACTTTACTGTTAAACGTTCTTAGAAAACTGGTTACAGTACAGTTCACAGTTCTTACTTATTCGGGAACTCGGGTTTAACTACAGCTCAGACGATTCCTCTGCGTCGCTTCCCTAAAAATACTGTTCAGGCCCTTCCACTCTGTCTCTGTCCTTGCACACGGGTTCAGTCCGACCATCATGGGCTTTGTAGTGATGTCTCCCACTCTCTTGGGTCACTAAGCCGATGGCTTTGTCCTACTCCATTGCGGTAGTGAGGGCACGGGTCATAGAGTCCCCGTACTACGACAGGATGTCTCGTGATTAGGATCGTGAAGTCTCCCCAGTCACTTCTACAGAGCCGGCTCTCTGGCAGTCTTGGCCTAGCTTTCCAGTGACCCAGGTGTACTTTGGGGTCACCAGACTCACTCTGTCTCTCCGGTTGTCAGCTCTCGGTCCTTCGGCCAGCGATATTAGTCATGGCTGCCAGGCCCGATGTTCTCCCACTATCTCTAGTGTTCAGCTGTGGGGTGTCTCTGCTTGTGGTGATTTCCCCTCGCCTCTTTCTCTAGGGCGAGCTCCCTCCTGGGTATCCTGCCTCCAGGGAACCTCTCCTCCTGGGAAGTGTACCTCCAACTTGGTGTTCCCGTGCTATCTCTGAAGTTCCTATGTAAGACTGTGTTCACATGTAGCGTTACTGCTGTTATTACTCACTTGTTTTGTATAATACTGCTGAAATTATTGCAATGCGGAAGCGAAATATCATCATAGAAACCTGCCAAACTGCTGAAATCATATTACTGCTACATCCATCTCTAGATACACAGATGGATGACCTCTTCCTTTTAGCAATCAGAGAAATCAGTCAGCAGCTTCATAACTATGCGAGATAATGGCCTCTCATTTGTATATTCCATGTCGGAGAACTGTGGGGCATGTTCCATATGGAGGTGCCAGTAGGTAAGTAGTAATGGTTCCTGTGTGGATGATTCCGGTCTGAAAACTGTTATTGAGTGAATTGTGGTTTTCTCAGTTTTTGTGAACAGGACTGAGCGATTCCTGATTATTATTCGTTCCCCGGCTTTTTATACTTGCCCTCTGCAGGTCAAGTGCTGACTTTCTCTTCCCATTGTGTTTGTTGACTGGCCATGGTTGACAGAGGTAATTCCCTATGTATGCCCACTTCAATAAACACAATGTCCAGTTTGGTTTATACATTTTATTTAATCTAGTTTCACAGTATTGGTGGATGATTTGTGTAAATATTACAATGCAGGGTTTTTTGCTGTTGTGAATATAGAATTGATCATGGTGTAATTTTGTTGTGGGCACTCAAGTTGTTTTTACTGATGCCTGTTCAGTCAGTGTATACAGATGCATCTCAATGAATTAGAATATCATCAAAAAGTAAATTTATGTCAGTAATTCAATACATAAAGTGAAACACACACATTATATAGTCATTACACACAATAGTGATCAATTTTAAGTGTTTGTTTATGTTAATGTTGATGATTATGGCCTACAGCCAATGAAAACCTAAAGGTCATTATTTCAGAAAATGAAAGTACTGAAGATGAAGTGTTAAAAACCACGCTGCTGTATTCCACGAGATATCAAAAGGTAACTATAATATTGATTCGTTAACGCGTTTCAGGGCTCCCTGAAACATGGCAATATATTGATTTGTCCTAAAGAAGGGGCCAGAACTCACTTAAACGTGTTGACTAATAAATCAATTATTCACCCTTTGATGTCTCGTGGAATACGTCAGCATGGTTTTTAACCCTTCTTCCTCCCTACTCTATATGCACCACGCTGGGGACTGCAGCAGTCGTGATATGCTTTTATAGTGGTTGTGACTTTCACAGCCACACAAGGTGAAACCTCTGATACCTATTTATGGAATATTTTATCTCTCAGACCCTTCATCCTCCCAACTTTAATTTTTTGAGATGATGACCTGTGGGTTTTCCTTGGCTAAGTCATAATCATCAACGTTAACAGAAATAAAGACTTGAAATAGATCACTCTGTGTGTAATAACTCTATATATCTGTTTCACTTTATGTATTGAATTACTGAAATAGAATATCATCAAAAAGTTAATTTAACTAATTTGGATGCACCTGTACCTGCATTTTCATATCCTCTTTTCTATTTTACTTATAGTTTTATCTTTTTATTTCTAGACTCTTCTCTTTTTTTTTTTCTTTTGCCTTTTTTTGAAGTAATCTAAAGTTCACAGATCTAAATAAAATGTCTTAAGCACTGGAAGTAGGAGAGAGGCCTGGGAAGATGACGCAGGACGGCCGGAAAGGTGAGTTCACTGGTGTCCGCAGCGGGAGGAGCAGGTGTGACAGCACAGGGATGCCAGTGACATTCTTAAGCCCGGGTTACACATAATGATGTCCCAGCGACCCCACCAATGATGGGGGTCGCTGGGATATCGTTATCAGATCGCTGGTGGGCTGTCACACAGGCAGACTTGCCAGCGATCAGCGACAAGCGAGAACGCTGGTATCCAGGGTAAACATCGGGTAACTAAGCAGAGCGGTGTGCTTAGCTACCCGATGTTTACCCTGGATACCAGCGTCCCAGCGTGTATTGTGCGGCACAGGGAGGTAGTTGATCGTTGGTGTCCTGCTGTCACACACGCCGATGCTGGCTGTCCAGCGGGGGACCAACGATCAAAAAATGGCCCTGGCCATTATACCAACGATCAGTGACATCGTTACAAGGTTTCTGCAACAGCACAAGTTGCTCCAACATCGTTAACGATGTCGGTACATGTAAACTCAGCTTTATACAGAGGCATAGACAGGAGATGATCGAGCCATGCAACAGGCCAGCTCTGTACTGCAGGAGCAATTGCACACTACAGTGTTGAGGTGCCCTAAGGGGGGCATGCAAATTAATAAAAAGTTTAAAAAGATTTTAGAAAAATAAGTTAAAATTATTAAAAATACAACTATAAAAGTAAAATTACACACATTTGGTATCTCTGCATTCAGGAATGCCTGATCTACCAGAATATAAAATTAATTACTGTAATTTGATCTATAAACTGCTTAACAGAACAAAGTAAAAACAACAAAATGATGGGTTTTTGGTCACTGCAAGATTGCAATAAAATGTAATAACAGGCGATCAAAACATTGAATGTACCCAAAATTGTTATCATTAGAAACATCAGCTCCAGACGCAAAAAATAAACCGTCACACAGCCCCAGATCCCGAAAAATGAGAACGCTACGGGCCGCGGAAAATGGAGACAAATGTGCAATTTTTTCTTTTTACAAACTTCTGATTTTTTTTTTTTTTCACCATTTAGAAAAAGTAAAAGTATACATGTTTGGTATCTATGAACTCATACTGACGTGGGGTAACATTAGTGGGGTACCGACATGTCATTTTTACCATATAGTGAACAAGGTAAATGAAAAAAACAATTGTGAGATTGCAGTGCTTTTGCAATTTTATCATGCTTGAAAGTTTTTTGCCTGTTTTTCTATACACTATATGGTTAAATGAACAATGTCATTCAAAAAGTACAACTTGTCCCATAAGAAACAAGTCCCCATCTAATATAAAGTTGAGTGTATGTATCAACTCCACATAGCCATGCCCACTCCACATAGCTCCACCCCTTTATTGTGATGTCACAATAGAATGTAGAATGTAAGCTTATAAAATTCCATGTCACTGCCTGATCTCATAGTTGTCCTACAGACACTAGTGCCCCATAAGAAAACGCTTGTGACTGGATGATAGTCGTCACACGCTAAGAGAAAAGCTGAGCTAGGCTTACAGAAATGGAAGAAAGGGAGGCAAGACTTACAGAAATGAGTACAAGAGCTGCTTCCTCAAGAACCAGTAAAATGGTGACGCCCTCAGAACTATATGGAGGGGTGGGGCTATACATAAAGGTGTGGCTACCAGGAGGGGTGTGCTTACTGAGAGGGGGCAGGGCTATAATACATACACACATACATACATTACCATATGTGGGTGACATTACCATGTATGGGCAATATTACCATATATAAGCATTACGCCCATATGTGGGCATTACGCCCAGGCAAAACTGGACCCTATAGCTAGTATGTCTAAATTGATGGAAAAATAAAAGTTATGGCTCTTGGAACAAGAGGAGAGAAAAACAAAAACTGGAAAATGTAAAATCACTCAGGGGTGAAGGGGTTAAATAACCATTGCTGCCATTAGGTGGGGAATCAGCATTTGAGACATTGAATAACTTATTATCCACCAAGGAAAAATAATACTTTATTAAAAACAATATTTTATTCATACATTTAAAAATTACAATTATTAGAATAAAAACTCAGGCAAGGAGTCTGAGAATTGGGGACTCCTATGCTTCCAGGTACGGGCAGAATCCCTTTTAAGATGTTTACAACATATATATTTCTGGTCAGATATTCTTAGTTATGTGACCTGCTTTGGATGAAATACGACTGATATATATTTTAATATATATAATATATGTATTGCCTTGTGGCGTCTGTCATCACTCCTGTGTCCGGGTGTCCCTGTGTCGCCCATATATGGTAATAGTACTCTTTGTACCTTAAGGTAATAGTGCCCCCTGTGCCCATATATGGACTCTGTGTCCCTCATGGTAATACTCAGAAATCTGATTTATGAAACTATATTAGGCCATACGCAAAAATTGAAAATTTACAAAAGTTACAGATCTCAGAAAATGGGGACAAAAAAACAATTTTGTTTTTAGAAAGTGTTAAAAAATTTGACCACTAAAAAGTTATATAAGTTTGGTGTCATTGCATTCATGCTAGATCATTTTGTCAAAAAAGCCCACCCCCTCACCCAAACCTGCCCCAATTATGACATCACAATGGGGTATTATGACATCATAGAGGGGTGTTATGACCTCATAGCACACTGGTAGGAGAGAGCAAGGGGGGAGAGTGACAGCGCACAGGGAGGAGAGATGGCCACCACCCCCCAGTGCCATGGAGCATGCCCCCATCGTGATGTCACCGCCCTTCATGTAATTAATCTAATTAGCTCATCTAGTTAATGTATACCAACAGAATACTCAATTCTGCACACAGTGATTCTACAACCCCTGGCAAAAATTATGGAATCAACTGGCTCGGAGGATGTTCATTCAGCTGTTTAATGTTGTAGAAAAAAAAGCAGATGACAGACATGGCACAAAACTAAAGTCATTTCAAATGGCAACTTTATGGCTTTAAGAAACACTAAATCCTGTTTCACATCATTGCGCTCAATGCGCTAGGCTGCTCTGCCTACCCTGTGCCAGCGCAAATGCTGGCTCAAGTGCATTTAGGGGCAGCTGCAGCCTGGCACACAGGCGCATAGATGGCGACCTTCTGCGCTGCCCTGCGCTTTCCTCCCCATTACCTTGTATAGCCAGCACGCACTCCGAAACCCCGGAAGCACAAGTGAAATCTCCCACCTTCACCACGCATGCACTTCTTGAAGCGCACCTGGAAACGTATATTGTGACGTTTCCGGGTGCGCTTCAACAAGCGCATGTGCGGTGACTGCGACAGATTTCACTTGCGCTTCCGGGATTTCGGAGCGCGTGCTGGCTATACAAGGTAATGGGGAGGAAAGCACAGGGCAGCGCAGAAGGTCGCCATCTATGCGCCTGTGCGCTAGGTTGCAGCTGCCCCTAAATGCACCTGCGCCAGCATTTGCACTGGGCAGGCAGAGCAGCCTAGCGCATTGAGCGCATTGATGTGAAAAGGGCCTAAAAGAAATCAAGTTAACAAATGTGGTTGTCAGTAAGGGTACCTTTACACGCGGCTACATTTCTAGGGTGGCTACAGGTAACTTACTGGTTGCAGTGAAATCATGGAGACAAGGTTCTATCTTGTTGCTGTGTACAAATGGAATAATCTCTCCATGATTTCACTGCAACCAGTAAGTTACCTGTAGCCACCCTAGAAATGTAGCCGCGTGTAAAGGTACCCTAAGGGTACATTTTTCAGACCAAGCAGAGGTAAGAAATTATGTAATCACTCAATTCTGAGGAAAAAAGTATGGAATCATGACAAACAAACACACAAAAGAACACTCCAATACATCACTAGTGTTTTGTTGCACCACCTCTGGCTTTTATAACAGCTTGTAGTCTCTGAGGCATGGACTTAATGAGTGACAAACAGTACTCCTTCATCAATCTGGCTCCAAGTTTCTCTGATTGCTGTTGCCTGATCACCTTTGCCGGTTGGAGCCTTGTCATGGACCATTTTCTTCAACTTCCACCAAACATTTTCAATTGGATTGAGATCCGGACTATTTGCAGGCCATGACCTTGACCTTATGTGTCTTCTTTCAAGAAATGTTTTCACAGTTTTTGCTCAATGGCAGAATACATTATCATCTTGATAAATGATTTCATCATCCCCAAACATCCTTTCAATTGATGGGATAAAAAAGTGGCCAAAATATCAATGTAAACTTGGGCATTTATTGAAGATGTAATGACAGCCATCTCCCCAGTGCCTTTACCCGACATGCAGCCTCATATCATCAATGACTGTGGAAATTTGCATGTTCTCTTCAGGCAGTCCTCTTTAAAATCTCATTGGAAAGACACCAAACAAAAGTTCCAGCATCATCACCTTGCCCAGTGCAGATTCACAATTCGTCACTGAATATGACTTTCATCCAGTCATCCACAGTCCACGATTGCTTTTCCTTAGCTCATTGTAACCTTGTTTTTTTCTGTTTTGGTGTTAATGATGGCTTTTATTAGGATTTACATACAGAAAAGCTAATTTCCTTTAGGTGGTTTCTTACAGTTCGGTCACTGACATTGACTACAGTTTTCTCCCATTCTTTCCTCATTTGTTTTGTTGTGCATTTCCTGTTTTGGAGACATTTTGCTTTAAGTTTCCAGTCTGATGTCTTCCCTGGTCTACCAGTATGTTTCCCTTTAACAACCTTCCCATGTTGTTTGTATTTTGTCCAGATTTTAGACACAGCTGACTGTGAACAACCAACATCTTTTGCAACATTGCGTGATGATTTACCCTCTTTTAAGAGTTTGATAATCCTCTCCTTTGTTTCAATTGACATCTCTTGTGTTGAAGCCATGATTCATGTCAGTCCACTTGGTGCAACAGCTCTCCATGGTGTGATCACTCCTTTTTAGATGCAGACTAACGAGCAGATCTTATTTGTTGCAGGTGTTAGTTTTGGGAATTAAAATTTACAGGGTGATTCCATAATTTTTTCCTCAGAATTGAGCGATTCCGTTATTTTTTCCCTCTGCTTGGTCTGAAAAAAGGTACCCTTACTGACTACCACATTTTTATCTTGATCTCTTTCAGTGTTTCTTAAAGCCATAAAGCTGCCATTTGAAATGACTTTAGTTTTGTGCCAAGTCTGTGATCTGCTTTTTTTCTACAACATTAAACAACTGAATGGACATCCTCCAAGCCAGGTGATTCCATAATTTTTGCCAGGGGTTGTATTCATACACCTGGCAATGTGAGTCACACTTCTACCCTTTAGAAATAAATATATTCTCGACATATACATAGAGATGGATCGTCATCCTTCATTGCTGAATGCATTAACCTTTTACAGTACAGATTTAATACTAGTCGTGATAAGTACATTTCATTACATGTAACTGATGTTTTATTTGCTTTATAATATCTATATATCATTATATGAAATGTGGCCAGTGGACCATAGTCCAAAGCAGGGAATACTATCTTACTACATGCACGGTCATTACTACAATTCAGCGAATGTTTTGAAATTCCAATTTGCTAATCTCAACAAATTTTCCTTAAAAATGTTATTTGCTGTAAATACATTTGCTGCATAGCTCAAATTTCCTGAAAATCCATGTGCAATACTCTGAGGTCTCATACAACTGCATTGAACCCTTTTTGAGCACTTTAACACAAACCCATCCTTATGGTGGGTTTACACGCTTCAATATCGTTGCGATATCGCAACTCAATGGCTCGGGAGCGCGCATTTAGTGCACGTTTCTCCCGCATCGCATTGGATGTTTACACGCTGCGATATCGGAATACAACGTCCGTGCGATGTCTACGCCCCCCAACCCAGGATCGCACACTTAACATGGGAGTGAATGGGTGACGTTTCAAATCGCATCGTAGTTGAGCGTTTACACAGCACGATCCGACTCCAATCTCCCTTCAATATCGGAGCATTGAATAGCACGCTCATTCAATCCCTGATATCGCATTGACATCGTTCCTGCATCGTATTGGACGTTCACACCATACAACGCAGGAACGATCTCGGGTCCAACGATTGAACCACGTGACTTTTCATTGAAATTGGACTACGATATCGCAACGTGTAAACCCGCCATTAGGCTGAAGTCACTTGGACTTTTCTATCAGGGTAGGAAATAATGGATGTATACCAATGCTAAACACCTGCTCATTTAACAACAAACTGCAGTAAGAAACTTTTTAGGCTACTTGAGTGAGAACCTGTCACGAACAGCGGTGCTCTTTCTCCACATCCTGCAGAATATAAGGTGGACTATGAGTGGGACTGTGAGTGTGACCATGAGTACATGCGTAGGGGCCCAATCCTATACATGTTCTACCCTGGAAGTTCACCTGACCTCAAAAAATCAGTAATAAGTTAGACAAATGGATGACTTAATGAACATTTCTTGGAAAGACAGAAGACTGATGATGCAATGGAGGTAGAGGAGGAAGTGTAATGAAAGTAGTGGATGAGGGTGATGATGGGGCTGATGATAATGGCAAGGCTGTGTTGCAGAAAAAGGGAACACTAGGTGAGGTGGCTCCTCTAAGCCCACGGTCCGATTATGCACACTGAACATGGTTATTGTTGCAGCAGGCAGGTGTTACACGCAGGTATCTAAAAGGAAACCAAAAGTTAAATGAGTCCTGGAAGCCGTAAAGGTACCTTCACACGCGGCAATATTGCTAGGCAATTTCACTGGCAATTTGCTGGTTGCAGTGAAATCATGGACACATTGTTCTATTTTGTTGCTGTGTACAAATGTAACAATGTGTCCATGATTTCACTGCAACCAGCAAATTGCCAGTGAAAGCAGCCCTTAGGCTGCTTTCACATTGCGATTTTGTAGGATCCGTGGCTGTCCATTGTAAAAAGGAAAGCCACGGATCCGATTTGGCCCCCATGTATCCCTATAGGCATCGGATTTGCCCTTAATGGCATCTGATTTGTGTAGGATCCGATTCTGTCCGATTTTTTTGCTGTACCCAGAATCAGAGACTGCTCTAATTATGGGCACAATAGACCAAATTGAACACAATCGGATCCAACATGATCCGTGGCCTTTAACATGGGGCTTATGGAGCACGGGTCCGAGAAAACAGCTGATCGTTTCTCAGACCCGATTTTAGTGTACTAAGCATGCTCAGTACACTAAAACTGAGAGGGGTGTGGCCTGCATCCTGATGTGAGGTGACAGGAATTTTGGAGCTCCTATGTCTTATTATAAAGCGACTGGGAAATTAGACTTTTTTTAAGGCAATTTTCCCAAAAAGCGTCTATACCAACTTCAAGAACACATGGGATGCGTTTTGGTCTTTTCTGAGGTAAAATCGCTTCAGAATTCGCTTGGATCCAATGCTGAGCCTGGGATCCATGTTTAAACCCTGAGGAGACATTTTCATCTGGTTCCCTCTTTCCCTTCTACTTATTGGAGGCGACTTACAGTATATTTACACTTTATTCCATAATAACTTTATTTGGGACTACTATTCAATTGTTAATTGTTAGGTGACCCTGACTTTCCTCTGCATTATTTCTCCCTGACTGACAGGCCAGACCTTCTGAATAACCATTGTTCCTGTCACAACCATTTGTGTCATTGGACTGAATTTTATTCTGGTGTCCATTGTTTAATTTGATTTCTGGATTCTTCCCAGATGTGACAGATTACTTTCAGTTTATTTCTCTGATTCAGGGTTATATCTCCCTGACTGACAGAACAGGTCCTATGTGTATTACACATTCCTGTCATGATCATTTAGTCAGTAATTTGGTCATTATTATAATATTCTCTGTATAGTTTACTCTCTAATGCCCTTTCTGGGTGTATAGTAATTTTTTCTTTTTTTTAACACCCTTATTTAATTGTGCTTTACTGCCTATAATCAGGAGAGGAACTATTTAATCATCACTATCTGAAGCTCTGGCGGAGTGATCTACTGCTCTAAATAGCGCCGGCTGTCATTAACAGCTGTTGCTTATCTCTACTGTGAGCGGCGGCTACTGCGGCGCTGTGAGCGGCGCTTTGAAAGGAAAATCAGATGGTTAGACCTGCAGCGCTCTCAAGATACATACCGTGGTGGAGTATGCGGCCTTTATCCCATCTGTGAAGCAGTTGTTCTATACAGATCATGGAACTGTTAGTGATTTTTGGACACTGACATTTCCTCAGGAGGAAGTGAGACAATTACTCACGAAACGCGTTGATTGACAGCCCCACCGACCTATCGAGTGCATTCAATGTTAGAACCTAGACGACGCAATCACGTAGTGATGAAAGAGACTGACGATTGAAGCGGAAACATCCTAGGAGCTGTGCGCCCTCACCGCTGGCCACGGTGTAAGGACGCCGCTCCAGCAAAGGAAACCGCAGAAGGGACGGATAAAGAAGGCGAGAGGGACCGTGAGTAAAAGTATAGCGCGGTTTGAGCACGGCATATGCACGTGCACAATCACAATTAGGGTGCTTTCACACAGCGTTCTTCTGTGATCCGTGGCTGTCCGTTGTAAAACGGACAGCCACGGATCCAATTTTGGCCCCATCTTAGTCTATGGGCACGGATCACATCAGATTTTGCCTTAATGGCATCCGATTTTTGTCGGATTCGATTCTGGACGATTTTTTGCTGTGCCCAAAATCGCAGCCTGCTGCGATTTTTGGCACAGCGGGTCAAATCGGACCGAATTGGATCCGAACTGATCCGCGCCAAATAACATGGGGCCTATGGAGCGCGGGTCCAAGGAAACAGCTGATCGTTCCTCGGACCCGATTTTAGTGTACTGAGCACACACACCACAAAGAGAAACACACAAGACAGGGACACACACACACCCTATAGCGACACATGCACTCACCCCACAGACACACACACACCCCACAGGGACACACACATACCCTATAGGGACACATGCACTCACCCCACAGGGACACACACACACCACAAAGAGAAACGCACAACACAGAAACACCCCCCCCCCCCACAGGGACACACACACATACACACCCTATAAGGACACCTGCACTCACCCCACAGGGACACACGGACACCACAAAGAGACACACACAACACAAACACACACACGCAACACAGACCCCCCCTGCAGGAACACACACATACACACCCTATAGGGACACATGCACTCACCCCACAGAGACACACACACACCCCAGGGACACACACACCACATAGACAGACACAGATGTGCACAAATCGCCTCACACAACTCGCCTCATACGTGTGCTATCTTTAATTTCCAAAAATAAACATCTGATTAAAAACAGCCAATGTGCAACACATGTGCCACATAGGGAATTAAGGCAGATGTCAGTCACATGAACTGTCTATTATGTGTATGTGTGAGGTAACATATACTGCCCGGCCGGGGGGAGGGTTTACTGTTCGCTGGAGATTTTTCAGGCTGCCTATAGCAACCAATCACAGCTCAACTTCTATTTTCCTGCAGGTCATTAATATGACGTATTCAAATTCTATTTTATTATAGCTAACATCAGTTATTTATTAACCCGGGTGTAGCCGGGCAGTACAGCTAGAGTGTGTGTGTATGTGTATGTGTGTGTATGTGTATATATATATATATATATATATATATACAAGATAACAATACAAGATAAAGAACTGCAGCACTCTTCTTTTTGAACACAACCGCCTTTATTCGGCCTTCAGGTGGGGGGTGACATCTCACACTATCTTTTTTTTTGGGGGAGAGGATACCCACTTGTCCTAAGCTTGGGATCATTGCCTGGCGACCGCGGGCTGGCACAAGGCAGTCTTCGGCGCATACACAGATGGCATGTTGAAGGCGGCCCAGGTGTCTTTTACACCCGGCGCACTGCGCATGCCTAGGTATGTTGCGGCGTGACACGGCAGCCGATATCCATGTCATAAACCCGGAAGAGAGGGGTGTGAAATTAAAATCAGGACATTGGTCCTGAAAGAATGATGCTGTCTATCGGGGAGTAATTACAGCAGCGAGGCAGGGGGAGCGTGGCCCTGGACACAGCGCCTTCCCGTCAGAAGCACTATAGGAACACCCACCCGACATGGATTTTGCAAGTTTATAAACTGTTCTGTTCAACAATTATAAATCCCATATAGGTCAGACAGGGATGGTTAGTAGTAGGAGGCTGCAGGGACATGTAGTGATAGGTTAGGGGGGATAAAAGAGCGGACAGGTTCCCTTTACACTTTTATTTGCAATCCAAGATTATAGATGTTTTGCTCAGAATTAGATCATCGGTATGGAATGCCAAGAGACATCTGTGAGAGGGGTGCTGAAGTGTGGCATCCACCACTTACTGAGGAGCGCAAACAGTAATTTATCTTCACATCATCAGAGTGCCAAATATCATTGACGTTATATTACGAGTTTGGATCTGACTTGTGCACCAACAATGGTAAAAGTGACAGTTTCTTTTCAAATTTCATTATGTTTTTGATATCAGATGATTAAAAGCAGACTAGCTGAATCCTTCTAAGCTCTAGGTAGAAATATAAATTCTTTTTTCCCAGCGTAAGTCATAAGTCACTGCAAAAGTCCCTGACAGGGGAAGGAGGGAGCAGGTGGGTCAGGAGTTGAAGAGGAGAATGATTCATGCAGAAACAAGAGATTTCCAGTGTCTAAATAGAGCAGAGAAAAGAGAAGAATTTACTGGGTAGAAAGCCAAAATGAGCAATAGAAAGTACACAGTGCTATAGAATGATGATAGCAATATATTCAGAGGATAAAAACTTTGATGGGAGTGCTTCTTTAATATTGGAAACTCGCACATCTATGAATATTGTGGTGTGACCCTGTACTAAAACTTTCTCAGTCATTTGAATCACTGTTTATTTGCTCCATTTTGGTTTCAGCATATAAATTGATGCAATAATTGAATAAAATAAAGTATAAATCATAAATATATGACTAGATATATAAATTTAAATAGCAACCACCATTTACATTTTCATTATTTTCTAAAGTAATCCAACACCTGCAAATAAGCAACTTTGTAATATACAGTATCTCCTCAAAGAAAATGCTTTCTCTTGGACTGATCCTTCACTCTCAATTCAGGGGTAAAATCTGTTGTCAGTGAATACATATTTTCTCATTATAGAGAGAGACTCAGAAAGGAGCAGCTGCGAGCCTCTACTATGTCACTTGTGAGTTTACAAAAAATAAAACTAAACAGCTTATACTTGTACAGTTTACATAAATGAGTGACTGTGTGTATCTGTCCACAGCACATTCATTACATTCATTATAAATGTAAGGGCTCATGCAGATCTCCATGCAACATACACGAGCATGTATAGCAGTGTACAAACTGACCAGGTGCTACATGACAGCTTTACCTGGGCACTACGGTTGTACAAAAGCTGTTACTTGATAATAGGACTATCTAAGAGATTGTCCCTGGGTTGTAGGGCTAAGGGCACTGTCCCTAGGTTGTAGTGCTAAAGGCGCTGTCTCTGGGGTGTAAATCCAATCACAAGCTTCTCCACAGCATTGCACACACCTCATATCTCATCACAGGTATCTGGACAGAATTATAGAGCTCCAAAACCCCACCACAGGCATCCCCCTAACATTGTACACCCCACAAACCCTACAGGAGTCACCGTAGCATCACACACCCCGTAATACCCACCACAGGCATCCCCCCCGATATGCAAATAAAGTAAAGTCCTGCTCCACCACCCAATACCTCCAGACTCCCAGGCTTCCGGACAGATGGAAAGCAACCATCCAGACAATAGTAGGAAAAAGAGGAAATCCGCTGCCACCAATGCAGTTTACATCCTTTATTTTACTTAGGGGGCACCTGTAAAACATTTCTTAACTAAAGGATGTAAACCGCATTGGTGGCACCGGATTTCCTCTTTTTTTCTATCCCCCCCCAATATCCCAACACAGGTGTCCTCACAGCATCACACACACCCCAAACTCCCACCACAGTCAATCCCGCAGCCTTATAGACTTCCTAAATCGCCCTGCAGGTATCCTTTAGCATTGTACATGTGACAAATCCCACTGCAGGCATATACCCCAAAAAAATCAAATCCGCATCGCACGCTCTCCAAAATCTCACCACAGGCGTCCCTGCAGAATCGCACACACCCTAAATGCCCATCAGAAGGTTCCTGCCCACATTGCACTCAACCCAAATCCCACCACAGACTGCGTAGACCCCCAAAATTCCACTGCAGGCATAACTACAGCAATATAAACCCACAAAATCCCACCACAGGCATCACTCAGCATTGCACACACCACAAAATCCCATCACAGTCATTCCTACATCATCTCCCCTCAAATTTCCACCATAAGAGTCCTGCCAGCATTGTATAACCCCCAAATTCCGTGACAGACATCTCTATGCAGGCAGTCCCCCAACATTGTACACCCACCAAAACACACCACAGGCATCCCCCACATTATAGACCACACAAATGCCACCAAATCCCCCCACAGGCATCAACTCCAGCATTATAGACCCCCTAAAACCCACCAAAGGCATACCCCCAGCATTATAGACCCCTTTAACCCAACCATGGGCATACCCACACCAGTATAAACTCTCAAATCCTAAAATCTTTTTTCACCTGCAGCTTCTCATTGATGCAGGGAATGAGGGCTAAAGATGGGGAGCACATATCACATTTCTCCTGTCCAGCCACTCCGTCAAATGGCGCGCTGCGCTCCAGACCAGAAGTGATGCTGGCAACACGTGACGGAAATTACGTCACACCTCTTTGGTGCACGTGCAGTGCAAACTAGCAGAAAATTGAAAAAACAAATCATGGACAGTGCTTTTTTTTCTGCCGCACGCTATGGACGGCAGAGAAAAGCGACTGGCAAACAAGTTTGTAGTCCACATAAAATGATTTGGCGGGCTGAATTTGGCCTGTGGGTCTTGAGTTTGACACCCCTGGCTTAAAGGCCCCGTCACACACTATGATATCGTTAACGATATCGTGGCAACGTCACCGGTTTGGTGACGTTGCAGCGACGTTGTAACGACATTATTGTGTGTGACATTTACCAACGACCAACGATAAGTTCATTGATCGTTGGTCAATGACCTGGACCATAAATTTATTGTTGGTCTCCCGCTGGGTGGCAAGCATTGGCACATGTGACAGTGGGAGACCAACGATGAACGATCTCCCAGCGCTGCACAGCAAACGCTGGGAGATGGTAACCAGGGTAAGCATCGGGTAACTAAGCGCAGCGCTGCGCTTAGTTACCCGATGTGTACCTTGGTTACCAGCGTTCTCGCTGAACGCTGGTGAGTCTGCCTGTGTGACAACTCACCACCGATCAGCTAACGATGTCCCAGCGATCCACATCATTGGTCGGATCGCTGGGACATCGTTAGGTGTAACTCGGCCTTAAGGCACATAAACATCATAATTGGGGATCCCTGACATAAATTGTTCTCATTTGTCAGTACATTTTATTGTGCAAGTAATACGTGCACATGCACACAAATTAACTTCCAAATGTTTTTCTCAGGTCTTCTATAGAGATGAACTCATTTTTTAAATTTGTCAGGTACTTTAATTACCTGCAGCTGCAGCTTGGTTGAGGCCCAGGTCCTGAGATTCTCCACTGATCATTCAATAGACCACTGAACTGTGTGTAGCTATGTGTTCCTGTTTGCTTAGCTATCTCAGTCCGCACATAGAGTGGGGCATTGACTAATAAATATGTTTATTTTTTTCAATTTTGAAAGGCACTTTGATTGCTTGCAGATCAATGGGGGTCTAGGTCCTGAGGTACCCACCGTTCTCTCAATAGATCCCAAACATTGCACAGCTCAGCAGACAGGAGCATATAGCTCCTGTCTGCAGGTGCACACAGAGAGAGGAACATACTCAATAATAAGCATATGCTATGTACTCCCTTTCTGTGTGCCCTCCTCTTTGTGCTTGGCTATGTGATGAGCCCAGAGCAAGGGGTAGTCGGACACCGGGATGAATTTGATGGTTTAACTGGGAAGTCACGGGTGGTCAGGTTCCCAGTTCCGTGCTCTGGTTATCATTTGTTAGAAGGTGGGGAGGGAATATTTACAAGGGTACGTGACGCCACCTGTAGTTCCCAGTAATATTGGTACCAGTGCTGCAAGCTGGCCGCTGAGGTAATGGTGGGTGCAGCAGAGAATGGTACAGCTCCCCACAGGTGGAGCTTTTACTTCAGGGCAGCGATGATGAAAAATGATGTAGGGGATGAGGGGAGTAGTTGTTGCAATTCTTACCCCTCTGATGAGCTGCTGGCGGTGGCGATGAAGCCCTCCGGGCACCGGCGAGAAAGATAACAGAGACCAGTTCCCCTTTACTGGGTACCGGCAGGTGACAAGTTGAAGCACGGTACAGTTTGGTTTACCAGGGATCTGTCATCATTTCAAGGTTCCCCGTTATGGAGTCTCTAGATGTTTTTTCCTTCTTTGTCTTTCGGGATCGCTTTCCTCTCTCTAGTCTCTACCACCCTAGCAGAGCTCTCCCGCCAGTCCTACGGTCAACACTAGCTGATCAGGTTGGTCTTTTACCGGTACAGATGGGAGCAGCAGGAGTGCACGGTTTCTCCCGCCACCGGAATTCAGTCCGCAACCACAAGTGTCTTCAACGGATTTCAGCCCTGAGGGGTGAGTTGTCCTTGTGGTGCTGTCAGCTACCCGGTTACTATGGGCCAGCAGCCGATGTCTTCCCCAACGTGACCAGCCGGCTCCCACCAGTCCTGGTCCGTTGCCTGCTGTCCTGGGCCCCCACTTAAAGATGGCGATCCCTTCTGTCAGTCGCACTGTCAAGCCTGTCCTCGCTGATTGCCATCCCAGCACCGTCTGATCTAACTGAAACTCACTCCCACTACTCTACCCTAGGCTCCACCCCCCTTTTGCGACCTACTAAATTACCGGTCCCCCCTATTCTAAGTGGCCTAGTCCTAGGTGTGTGTAAGAACAGACTCCATAAGTTGAACCCTGAACTGGCAACTTACACAGACATCACATTGGTTGTCAAATTTGCAATACCTCTCTGTGGCGCCTAGCCAGAGGGGCGCCACATATGCACTGTTAAAGGGACACTGTCAGGTCATTTTTCAGTATGATGCAACTATTACTCTTAAATAGGGCCTGGGCAGACCTTTTAAAAACATGTAAAATCAGTATTCTACCCTTTGTAGTTTCTATGTTATCAGCATTGTCAGACCCTGCAGAGTCATTGCATTAGTCCTTTCCATTATAAGCACACAGGAATACTCTGTGCTGTATATACTGTCATGTAATTATGCACTCCCTCTCAGCAGCTCTCTCCTCTCTCTTCTCTCAGTGCTGTGTGGTTTCACTTTCTGGAGCTGCTGTTCTCTTCCTACAGTTCTGCCTCATCTGATGTAGATTCCAGTTGTTTCTGTAAAAAGGAATCCCTGCTATGCTGTGAGAGATCCTGTGTTTATTGGTTTTGCTGCAAAGAGAGCAGAGAGGAAGATACAGCTCCCTCCCACCCCACTGATATTTTGTACTTTGATGTGACATGCATATTCATCATATGGGGAGTGGACAGCAGAGAACTAAGTGGATCATTCACAGTGATTGATAGATGGAATGAATCTTTGTATTTGAAGTTTACAGAAGATAGGAGGGGGATATAAATACACATCAATAGTTTAGAGAAGTGAAATAGAAAATGGTAGCAGTTACATATGGATTTTTGACCTGACCGTTTTCCTTTAAGGGGTCTATTGAGAGTTGGTGGGGGAGGGGCGGGGTCTCAGGACCCAGAACCCCACGAACTTTAAAGAAAATCTGTCAGCAGGTTTTTGGAATTTCATCTGACAGCAACATCAGGTAGGCAAAGGAACCCTGAATCCAACAATGTATCATTTAGATTCTGACACAATCAAATCATTTAGTATTACCCCTGCAGAAGACCTGCCATCACCCACACCTGCCTCTTAATAGATTGTACATTAACAGTGAGGTGTCAATCACAGCAAGGGATGTGTCAGACTGCACTGCACCAAAACAAGAAGTAAGGTGCACTACTGAATGTATATTGTCCTCTTGGTACGCCGGGTCATTATTGACCCATTCTTTGGGATAAACTATGCCTATAATACAGAGTATTTATATCCAATTTGAGAAGGTGGTATGGTATACGGTCTCTACGTGTGTGATCTTGTTATAATTGTATGCATGTGATTAATAACATATCTATGGACTCTCCCTCATTTGTCTTCTATGGTCCTTATATTTACATGCAATAGTTTGAGTGTTATCATCAATACACACTATGTGTAGGATCGATTACTATAACATAATGAACAACTTTGCAAAATTAAGGTCTTTCTAGCAGCATCACGATCATATTCTATCTGGATAACACTCTTTGTGATTTCTTACAGTTTTTTGAAACGATTCCGCCATAACATTATCGCTTGTGCACTGATTGGAATCCTATACATGGCCCTGAGAACTCCCGTAACGTCATTTCCGCTTCCTCCTGGGGAGTCATGGTGACACACAACGCGGCTGACACAGCCGCCTGATTGGTACTAATATTTAAGGGCGGGACGCCGGATGTAAGCCAAGCCTCCCTGACGAAGCCGCTCCATAGCGGCGATACGCGTGGGAACCGGGCTCCCTGCCTCCCATATACCACGCTCACCGACAGTGGATTCCCTATACCGCTCCAGCTACACACGTGGCTGGGGGTTTATCACTCTTTGCGGGCGCACAGATCGCTGGAAAGACGGCTCACTGGTGAGATACAGCCTCATTTTCGGCTTCATTTTTGTGAGATCTCTCATATACCAGGTTATTTATGCCGGTCTTTCACGGATACTAGATTATACCCAGCTGTTGCGCTTCCTGTGTGTGCTACACAGCTAATGGGTTGATGGGCTCCATTTGCCAGGTGATGCTCCATCAGTCTGTCAGTTATTTTCAGTAATGCACTTTCTGCAGATCCTTTGAATTTACCCAGGATTTGTTCCTAATATACATGGGAATAATTGTATAAACACGACCATATTATATATAAAATTCTTTGCATTACTTGGTTATGTGCATTGTATGCAATTATGAGAGACTGGTTTTGAGATATGTAACCTATAAATACAGGGGCCTTCTCCTTGTGGATTGTGGTCCATATATGTGTTTTAATTGTTTTTAAATGTTGTTGTCCGTCCTTAATAAAAAGCCTTATTGATTTCTATATTCTATTGGGGTGGTGTGCTGCTATTTGCATTTGTCAATTCTTTCTCTATGATAGACTGCACTGCACGTGACAAAGTAGTGCAGTAATGGTAATTATCTGGTGATAAAACCTTTAAGTAAAGGATAGCACAGATCCTGATAAGAGAAGCAGTTGATTTTTTTTAACCTTTACATTCAGCATTCTGTCCTCAGCTTACATAGCAAAAACCTGCTGATTCCCTTTAAAATAGCCGCCAAATTAAAAGTTTAGTTGTTCTTTAAACAGTATTATTTCTTTGTTATGGATGTATATGTACTGCTAACGTATATGGTCATCTTTATTGCATGTGCGCCTCATCATTATATTCACAGTCATCTCTTTCAGATGCTTCAAAATATAGTCTGACCTTTTATGTTAGATTCTGTGAAGGCTTTTTTATTTGAAAGTTGTAAAAGGAAATTTAATCTCAGGCTGCTCCCAAAAGACCACTGATGTGATACATTCCTCCGCAAATATCTGAAGGATTCAGCAAATTCTATTGGTGTGAAGTAGAATGACGCAGATTTGGGATTAAGAAAAGTGAACAAACTGCTTGAAGACACCATTTATGACTCAACCTGCTTTTGAAGATCGAGATACTCTGTGAAAGTTATCTTCCAACAACGAACCATGGTTTCCATAACCGGATCGCTGAGTCTCCTGCTTCTTCTGTGTAACACAGAGGTAAGTATTCTTCATCAAGATCTTTATTCTACCACTTACTTAGGTAGGTGTTTTTCTTCTGATTATAGATCTTCAATACATAGCAAATAATTGTAACACCGAGTATAGAGTATACAAGTGCTTCTAGATATTCTACGCTAATAGAGATTAAATGGATTCATAATCATTAGTAAATAGACTGAAGAAAGGAGATACGGTAAATCATGTTACTCTACCCAGACTTGATGTATAAAACACAGACCATCAAAAGTCCTGTGCAATGTGTAAGGAAAAGAAAGTATATGACAATTTTACTACTTAGGAGCGAGTACTACCATTCTCCGCATTCGTAATGAGCAGTTGGACGAGTGGATAGGTATGACTTGGGGTACAGAGTATAATGGACGTCAATTCTCAAGCATTTTTTCAGATCTATTGACTTCCATTATACTCAATACAAGTTGCGCCCATCCAAGCGCCCAACTGCTCATTGTGAGTACCAAGCACCTGAGCATGGTAGTGCTCGCTTATGACTATTACTAATCACCAACTTACATTCTTAAAATAATTTTAGTTGACATCCAACCTGTGCTATAGCTTATAATGTGTAGAATGTCAAAACCATGGTCATATGTAAATTGTGTTAGATTTAGAGAGATTGTGATAGCAAGAATGCCATTTACTCCATTGAGGGCACATGATTAATTGTGTCTGTGTACTGTTCCTTCAAAAGGCCACCTCCATGTACCAAGGACTGTCTTCTAGCAGATACATGAACATGAAACAGCAAGCAGGTTGGCCTTTGGCTTCACTTTTGCGGGGACCTAGAATGACCCCATTTTGGAGGACGGTTGGAAACAAACCAGTAGGAGCCTATTGTCAAAAGGGACTAGAATGTACCACAAGGGTCTGCAGGTATGAAGACATTGATATAATGCTGCTAACACTAATAGTACAATCTGTACTAATAATCCTTCATGTGTCTCTTACAGAAAAGGGCAGTGTTCTTACCGTCTGCACAACTGGTAAGAAAGGAATGGCATTCATGCAGAATTGGTGGATTCCTTTAACTGCTCATTGAAGAAGCTAAGAAGATCATCCTCAAGGTACCGTCACACACGCAGTGTGTTGCAGTGAAATCATGGACACATTGTTCCATTTGTACATGGCAACAAAATGGAACAATGTGTCCATGATTTCACTGCAACCAGTGAGCTGCAAGCAATGTCTCCAGAGATATCTCTGTTCGTGACGGTACCTTCAAATTCACATACATGAGAAGCAAAATGTTTAGAATCATTTCAGGTGTTTTAATCATTTCCATAGATTTCAACTTGGTTATGTTATTTTAACACGTGGGAATTTCGTCAGTTAATAAAGATTTGATCTTAAGGATTTGTGTTTTTGTGAAGGCATTTTCTAGATGTAGATATAGGCAGTATCCTTAAACTACACACACTGAGAAGACCTATGTGGATAAACGGTCTTCCCTACGATGCACATTATTTTAAGAAAGAAAGAAATCACAGATAAGGTTGCATTGTTTTATGATGTGGTCAAACAGAAGCTTCAACTTAAGGGGTGTCACACGCGTCAATGTCGTCAGCGATCTGATCGCTGACGACATTGACGGCTGATCGCTGGTGAGCTGTCACACAGACAGACTCACCAGCGATCAATTGACCAGTGACATCATGGAAACGATTTAAATATCGTTTCCACGATGTCCTGCTCCCGCTGCCAGCCTGCTGGAAGCGGGAGCAGCCTGGTCTCCAAGGTACACTGCGGGTAACTAGGCAGCGCGCGCTGCCTAGATACCCGACGTGTACCTTAGTTACCAGCCTCCTCCGCTCACCCGGTGAGCGGAGAGGCTGGTAACTAAGGTACACGTCGGGTATCTAGGCAGCGCGCGCTGCCTAGTTACCCGCAGTGTACCTTGGAGACCAGCTCCCAGCGCTTGTGACAGGCGCTGGGAGCTGGAATATCGCTCGCTCCCGGTGTCACACGCAGCGATGCTGCGTGTCCACCGGGCGACAATCGCCAGGTTTCAGAGCTGGTTCTGAAACCTGGCGATCATCAACCAGCGATTTATCGCTGGTTGATGCAGTATGTCACACGCGTCAATATCGCTGCAACGTCACGTGCAGCCGATATCGTGCAGGCGATATTGAGCGCGTGTGACACCCCCTTTAATGATGGGAGTGCTGGTGTACCACGGTCCGCGCTGCTCCAGGGTTAAATAAACTCACCAAAGAGCCAGTTAGATTTCCATCCTTTTTATTCCTCCTTTCTAAGGAGAAAGGAGGAATAAAAAGGATGGAAATAAAGGAGGAATAAAAAGGATGG
Organism: Allobates femoralis; assembly: GCA_033576535.1. Lineage (NCBI taxonomy): Eukaryota > Metazoa > Chordata > Amphibia > Anura > Aromobatidae > Allobates > Allobates femoralis. The sequence goes on along the minus strand of JARQOC010000008.1, from coordinate 53,355,295 downwards.
AAATCTAACTGGCTCGTTGGTGAGTTTATTTAACCCTGGAGCAGCGCGGACCGTGATACACCAGCACTCCCATCATTTCTTTGATACATACCACTATCCAGTGGTCGGTGGAGGTCCTGCAGCAGCTGGAACATTGTTTCCCAAACGCCTTCAAACCAGTTGTGGGGATCACAACTGGATCAGGTGAGCGGCTTCACAGCACCACCACATCATATCAGTGTCACTAGTGATAGGGCACTATTGAGCCTCTTGTCCCCCTCCCTATTTTATTTTCACAGAAGCTTCAACTTGGCCCTCAAAATCATTATTATTAAATGACTAGTGAATTTGCCCACCTTGCTGGCTTCAATTCGTCAGTCGCCATACGTTTAACCCCTTCAGGGGCCAGCCTATTTAGACCCTAAAGACCTTGGCATTTTTGTCAATTCTGACCAGTGTCCCTTTATGAGGTAATAACTCTGGAAAGCTTCAACAGATCCTAACGATTCTGAGATTGTTTTTTCGTGACTTATTGGGCTTCATGTTCGTATTAAATTTCAATTTTTGCGTTTAAGAAAAAAAATTACAAAATTTGGCAAAAATGTTGAAAATTTAGCAATTTTCAAATTTTGAATTTTTATTCAGCTAAACCAGAGAGTTATGTGACACAAAACAGTTAATAAATAACATTCCCCACATGTCTACTTAACACAATTTTGTGTAATTTAATTTATTAATTTAGCACAATTTTGGGAAAAAAACAATTTTTTGTTCGGAAGTTATAAGGGTTCAAAGTTCATCAGCAATTTCTCATTTTTCCAGCAAAATTTACAAAACCATTTTTTTTAGTGACCACATCACATTTGAAGTTCCTTTGAGGGGTGTACATGACAGAAAACACCCAAAAGTGACACCATTCCAAATACTGCACCCCTCATGCTACTCAAAACTACATTCAAGAAGATTATTAACCCTTCAGGTACTTGACAGGAGCTAAAGCAACATGGAAGGAAAAAATTGACATTTTAATTTTTCAAACAAAAATGTTCTTTTAGCCTCAATTTTTTCATTTTCACATGGGCAACAGAATAAAATGGATCCTAAAATTTGTTGGGCAATTTCTCCTGAGTACACGATACCTCATATGTGGTCATAAACCACTGTTTGGGGCACAGCAGGGCTCAGAAGGGAAGGAGCGCCATTTGACTTTTGGAGCTAATTTTCCATTCAAAAAGTGAAATGGCGCTCCTTCACTTCTGAGCCCTGCCGTGCGCCCAAACAGTGGTTTATGACCACATATGAGGTATCTGTGTACTCAGAAGAAATAGCTCAACAAATTTTAGGATGCATTTTATCCTGTTACCCATGTGAAAATGAAAAAAAATAGGCTAAAAGAATATTTTTGTGAAAACAAAAGTACTTTTTCATTTTTACGGATCAATTTGTGAAACATCTGGGGGTTCAAAGTGCTCACCACCCATCTAGATAAGTTCCCTGGGGGGAATCTAGTTTCCAAAATGGGGTCACTTGTGGGGGAGCTTCAATGTTTAGGCACACAGGGGCTCTCCAAACGCAACATGGTGTTCGCTAACAATTTGAGCTAATTTTCCATTCAAACTGTTAGTGGACACCATATCGCGTTTGGAGAGACCCTGTGTGCCTAAACATTGGAGCTCCCCCACAAGTGACCCCACTTTGGAAATTAGACCTGTACGGAGGAAAAAAGAAAATGGTGAAGAAAAAAAAAAAAAAAGTAATTTTTCCTTATTATGGATCAATTAGTGAAGTACCTAGGGGTTCAAAGTGCTCACCATGCATCTAGATATGTTCCTTGGGGAGGGTTCTAGTTTCCAAATTGGGGGTGGCCAATGTTTAGGCACATAGGGGCTCTCCATATGCAACATGGTGTGTCCGCTAACTATTCCAATTGTTACTGAACACCATGTCGCGTATGGAGAGCTCCGATGTGCCTAAACATTGGCCACCCCCAATTTGGAAACTAGAACCCCCCCCAAGGAACATCTCTAGATGCATGGTGAGCACTTTGAACCCCCAGGTACTTCACTAATTGATCCATAATAAGGAAAAACTACTCTTTTTTTTCACCATTTTCTTTTTTCCTTTGTACAGATCAATTTATGAAGCACCTGGGCGTTTAAAGTGCTCACTATGCATCTAGATACATTCCTTGGGGGGTCTAGTTTCCAAAATAGGGTCACTTGTGGGGGAGCTCCAATGTTTAGGCTCACAGGGGTTCTCCATACGCGACATGGTGTTCACTAACAATTTGAACAGATTTTCCATTCAAATTGTTAGTTGTCACCATGTCGCGTATGGAGAGCCCTGTGTGCCACCAGCACAAGGGCAACTGGAAGAGTTAGGGTACAACAGCAGAAAATGGTGTCTCTAATTAATGCGCTATTTTCTGGGGTGGCTGTGGGTTACAATTTGCAGTGGGGGGGTCCACACAGTTGGATTCTCTCCACGCTGAGGACTCCAGCCCCCCAACTGCCAAGTTGTACCTGGCTGGCAACCAAAAATACAGCAAAGCTCCATGTCATTTTATTTGTAGAAGTAATAAATAAAAAAAAAAATATGGGGCTTCGCCATATTTTTGGTCCAGCCAGGTACAACTTGGCAGCTACAGATTGCCAGCAACCCCCAGCTGCCTCGTTGTACCTGGGTGGCAACCAAAAATACAGCGGAGCCATTTTTTTTTTTTAGTTCTAGAACTAATTCTAGAAAAAAAAAAAATTATGTAGGACTTCGCCATATTTTTGGTCCAGCCAGGTACAACTAGGCAGCTGGGGGCTGGAATCCTCAGCATGGAGAGGCTCAAGCGTTCTAGGCCCCTATGCTGCAAACTGCAGCCCTCCGCCCCAGAAAATGGCGCATTCGTTGAAGCGCCGTTTTCTGGCGCTGTACCCAGACTCTTCCAGTTGCCCTGGTGCCGGTGGCAAACTGGCTAATAAAGAGGTTAATGCCAGCTATTTTATTGGCAGCTGGCACTAAGCCCGAGATTCATAATGTCGGGCCAATGTTAGACCCGGCCATTCGGAATCTCTGGTAAATAGTCAAAAAAAAATACACCACACAGAGAAAAATCTTTATGTGAAAGAAAAAAAAAAATTTAAAAAAATAAATTCGGACTCCATCTTTATTATAAAGGTCCAACATAGTCCACAACATAGGTCCCACGACGCTCGATCGCCTCCGCCGTAGTCCACAACAAAGGTCCCACGACGCTCCATAGCTTCTGCTACATCCAGAGACTGCAGCAAGGGATCAAGTGTCCTCTTCCTACAGTCTCAACAAGAGGACACTTGATCCCTTGTTGTAGTCTCTGGGGTCCCAGTCGAAGCACGGTACGGCAGATCATTGCCATACAGTGCACCATGACTGTGACCCCAGAGACTACAACAAGGGATCAAGTGTCCTCTTGTTTTAGTCTCTGGGGTCAGAGTCATGGTGCACTGTATGGCAATCATCTGCCGTACTGTGCACCATGACTCTGACCCCAGAGATTACAAGAGGACACTTAATCCCTTGTTGCACCCATCTATCCAACCATCCATGCACACGCCCATCCATCCACCCATGCACGCACCTATGCACCCATCCAGCCACACATACACACACTTACCTCTCTCGATCCTCCGGTGAGGAGCCCGGGAGAGGAGGAGCACCACACCGAGGAGACCAGTGCAGCACCACGGAGGAGCGGTGAAAGGGAACATGGGGATCAGAGAGGTGATCGGAGGTGGGGGGGAAACAGGGAAAGGACGAGGGGGTACGGGGGGTGATCAAGAGTGGGAGGGTGCTGAGGAGGGGTACACGCCCCTTCAAACCTGATTGGACAGCTCCAATCAGACCTAGAGAGGTGAACCGCTCTGATTGGCAGTTTAAACTTAAACTACCAATCAGAGCAAATCTACCCACTGGGGGGGTAATTTGAAGACACCCCCCCAAGGCAAAGTACAGGTCTTCATGTTCACGCAGCACCAGTGATACGTCTCTGGCCCCGGTCACCGGTGCCGCGGGAATCCGATCCCGCCATGACGTCGTGGGTCGTCACAGGTCGGGAAGGCACAGACTTCTATGACGTCCCGCGACGTCATGGGTCGGGAAGGGGTTAATTGTTATGATGGCTCATTGGTTAGTACTGTTGATTTGCAGCACTAGGGTCATGGATTAAAATTCCATTAAGGTACCGTTACTCACAGAGACATCTCTGGAGACATTGCTTGCAACTCACTGGTTTTTCCATCCCGTTGCAGCATACACTATCCACATCATCTTTTTGCAGCTCACACCCCCACCCTTTGCTCACCGCTCTGCCACTGTACCTGTAGCATTACGATGCCTTTCTATTCTCTTCTTCCTCAGCTGTGTGCCATCGGCCATTCACAGTGTAACAGCTACTGGCCAATCAGGGCCCCGATGCTGTACCGTGATAGGCCGATTGTGCCGCTGTACATGTAGGCACGCAGCTGAGGCTGAGAGCTGTAATGCTGCAGGTGCATGTCTCGGTGGGCGGGACATCACTGGAGCAGCGAAGCGGGCAGCATCCACTGCTCGCGACGCAGACTGGCACAGAGACCCCGGTGGTTGGGGATTAGGGAATGGATCTGCAGTGCCCAGCCAAGACCACTATAGAAATTATGAAGCTGCTGTATTCTGATATATATCTGCTGCCGGAAGGTATGCAGATACTGAGAAAAATAAATAGAAAATCATGCAAAGGTTTGTTGGTGGCTTTGGGAACCAAATAACACAAAAAGATCACAGGCTGGAAATTCTCAGCAAGGACTCAAAAACAGTTGACTTCTAATTGAAAAATAAAAAATAAGCGTTAAACTATGTGGAAATTCTTAAAAACAGCAAAATTTATAATAAAGAACAATTTGATTGAAAAACTTAGTGTATTGACATAATTATGGAGTTTACATTTATTAGCCATCACTTTTACAGTATTGCCAGGTGAGGTAAATGGCATTATCTTGTTAATATAGCATCTGATAAACGATGGAAAAAGTTAGGCAGAAGTGGACTGTCAGTCCTTGAAATGTATGGTTTGGAAGCCAGAGAAGAAAGCAAGCACAGACATTTTGGAGGACATATAATAATGGCTAGACAGCTGGGTCTTCATAACTGGATCTTCAAAATATGCAACACAAGTGACTGACGCCCCCTAGAGGACCCAGCAGGGCTGCCACTAGGAATTTCGGGCTCCCCTGAGACTCCACCCGATCTCCGCCTCCACCAATCTCCACCCAGGCTCCGCCTCCACCCCTCGAACCTTTCACCGCCCACTATTGGAAAAACTCCCCTTCTGCACCACGTCCTCCCCAGTCACACATTAATCTCTTTCTATACATTCCTCTTTATGTGAGCTGAGGGATGTGAACAATAAATGCCACATGAGGCAGAATAATACTGGTGGTGTTATTTATTACCCTGTACAGGGGTGGGGGACATTTAGAAATTCCTACCATCATTCTGGGGCTGCACATCACCATAAAAATTACCCGCCTACATTTAATTAATTCATTACCTCACCTAATTTGATGGCTGCAGCTGCTTCTCTGTGTCCTGTGATGTTCGGTGATAACTGATCTTCCAGGTTTGTGTTGGTCTGGAGCGCAGTCGACTCTGTGACAATAACTTTTGTAAATCAAATACATTCAATAGGAGACTGCTATATATACATCATATAGGAGAAACTGAGGGCATATATAATGGTAGAGGGCTAGGGGCACACAGACTTGGCTTGAGCTGAGCTCTGCAGTAGCCACAGGGATATATGATCTCTCCCCGGGCCCCCACCCATTGAGGGGGTGAGCTGAGCTCTGGAGGCAGGGGCCACAAGCTTCCAGAAAATGGCAGCGGATCTTGATCTGCACATGCACCGCCTCCATGGCCATTTTCTGGAAGTCTGGACAATAGAGGCCAAGTCACAGCTTGGCAATGCCCCTCTCTGTGCATGTCTCTCCCCTTTCTGTACCTGTCACCCCTTTTGCGCAGTCTCTGTCCCGCCTGTTTGCTGTCTCTCCCCTGTGCCTGTCTCCAACCTGTGCACTGTGTCCCACCTGTCTGCTGTGTCTCTCTCCTGCTCCTGTCTCCCCCCTGTGCCCTGTCTGTCCCCACTGCACCTGTCTCCTGCCTGTGTGCTGTGTCCCCGTGACAGATGACAGACACACACATGCAGCACATGGATGACAGACACACATACACAGATGACAGACACACATACAGCACACGGATGACAGAGACACAGCACACAGATGACAGACACACACACACAGCACACAGATGACAGACACACACAGCACACGGACAAGAGACACACAGCACACAGATGACACACAGCACACAGATGACAGACACACACAGCACACAGATGACACACAGCACACAGACTACAGAGACAGCACACAGACGACAGAGACACAGCACACAGACGACAGAGACACAGCACACAGACGACAGAGACACAGCACACGGACGACAGAGACACAGCACACGGACGACAGAGACACACACAGCACACAGATGACAGACACACACAGACGACAGAGACACAGCACACAGACGACAGACACACACAGCACACGGACGACAGACACACACAGCACACGGACGACAGAGACACAGCACACGGACGAGACACACAGCACACGGACGACAGACACACACAGCACACGGACGACAGAGACACAGCACACGGACGAGACACACAGCACACGGACGACAGAGACACAGCACACAGACGACAGAGACACAGCACACAGACGACAGAGACACACAGCACACAGACGACAGAGACACACAGCACACGGACGCAGACACACACAGCACACGGACGACAGAGACACAGCACACGGACGAGACACACAGCACACGGACGACAGAGACACACAAGCACACGGACGACAGAGACAGCGCACACGGACGACAGACACACACAGCACACGGACGAGAGAGACACAGCACACCAACGACAGACACACACAGCACACGGACGACAGACCCAGCACACAGATGAAAGACACACAGCACAAGGACAACAGAGACAGCACACGGACGACAGAGAGACAGCACACTGACGACAGAGACACAGCACACAGACGACAGAGACACAGCACACAGACGACAGAGACACAGCACACGACACAGAGAGACAGCACACAGATGACAGAGAGACAGCACACGGACGACAGAGACACAGCACACGGACGACAGACACACAGCACACGGACGACAGACACACACAGCACACGGATGACAGACAGCACACAGATGACAGAGACACATACAGCATACGGATGACAGACACACACAGCACATGACACACACAACACACTCGTACATGATATCTGTATCACACACACATATATATACTCACTCTCCTTCATAATCATCGTGTACCCAGTGAGGGAGGCCTGTAGTGGGAATCAGCAGATTATGTCTGTACACACATTCTGGAGGCTCCTGTCAGCCACCTTCTCTCCCCCTCCCCTACTCCTGAGCTGGTGGTGACATTATAGGAGGAGGGGGTGCTCCTATGGCTGCTCACTTCACTCCCCTCTCCTCATGCTTTCTGCAAGCTCTTGATGTCACCCCACTTGGCTCCGCCTACCCAATTGATGCTGTGCAGGATAGATGAGGCGGAAGAGGAGACCAGAGGAGCAGCTGAGGAGGTGCCTTTCTGTTCAACAAGGAGGTGCTCAGTGACGTGCACTTCCTGGTCAGGAAGGGAGTGGCCAGCTAGTAGATCCCCGCACACAAGTACTCATCAGTGGGGGGAGCGATCACGCAGATCAGGGGGCCCTCTGGCCGAGAAGGGGGGCGGGCCTCCTTGCTCCCAATAGCCATGCCCCCCACCAGCATGGCCGGGCCCCTCCTGACCCAGTCTAATGGCCACGCCCCCTGCAGTCAGGCCCCTCACTGCAGTAAGGGCTGTAACCCCCTAGTGGCGGCCCTGGGACCCAGCTGTAGACTGCAGATGGATAAAAAAATGCAATATAACACTATAGATGACAGTGAGGTGTTAGTTTGATATTTTGGACCAAAATAGCATAAGCTCGTAGCCCCAGTCACGGGCCCTCACGCCTACGAGAACCTAGCCACATGTATAACACATGTATGATTTCGTTTTAAACAAAAATCACCGAATTGGTACAGTCACTTGTGTTGCATATTTTGTTGCAGAGCAGCCCGCCTTGTCTAACAGCTGGTCGTCATTAATAGGCTGCTTTCTGACACTATGCTTCACTTTTGGAGTGGCTGCCGCCCTGTGGTGATCTCATGTCTAGTGATACCACCTGTCTCCTCCTTGTGGCACGGCTGGCCGCAGATGCCACAATCGCCCCTGTGTCAGGGTTGTAAGGGATGGAGCATCGGTGTTGAGAGATATGGGTTGCCTCTGAGGTGGCTGATAGTATCCTGCTAAATTAAATGATATTTGTAAGCGGCCAAATTTTGTGCAACCAAGTATTAGGCTGAGGGTGCCAATACTTTTGGCCACAACTGTATATTGTTAAATCAGCTAACGTATGGCCAAGACTGGGGAACAGGCGGCTTTTCAGTCTATTATAATTTCATGGGCATCCTACTGAACTAACCACATACTGCTTAGACTCCATGCAGGCTCCTGTGTCCACTATTGAAAGCACTTACAATGGGCATGGCAGCCTTAGGCTGGCATCACACCATGTTTTTTTGCCATCCTGTTCTGTCCATTTTGAAGAGGACAGAACAGGATCAGTTTTTGCCTCCCATGTATCCCCTATGGTGCCAGATTGGTCATAAAAGGCCATCCGGTTTTGTGTATTCAGTGCAGGATTCGTTTGTGTCCTGTTTTTAGTGTCCCCAACATCGGAGACTGCAACGTTTTTGGGCTCCAGTGAAAAATACAGTAGACAAACAGACAGTCCCGGATCAGTCTGGTTTTCATAACATGGTGGTCGATGGAGCCGGATCCTGCAAAAAAACAGATCTGGGAAACCATTCCGGTTTAGTGAACTCAGGATGGTCAGAAGCAAATTTTAACTCTTACTCCTGGTTGCTCCCTCCTCCCAGCCCTGTATCATCCTATTCCAGCCTGTGCCATCCCCCACCTATCTGCAAGCCACCAGAGCCCCTCCTGCTGCTCTTAACCCATTCAGTCCCTTTGATTCCATGCCTTTGCTCCCTATCTCTATATTAGCCCATCTATGTGTTAACTCTCCTGCATTGCTGTCTGTGTTAACCCTTTATTGTTCGGTTTCTCCTCCCTCCTACATTGCCGGCTCAGGAATTACAGCTCCTCCCAAAAAAAATGAATCCTGCAAAAAAAAGGATCCGATGTCATAGTTGCCATCCAGTTCAGCAAATCTGTTACGGTCAGTGTAGTCCTGCAAAAAAAAACAGGATCCCCATGGACAGTAACAAACTGTGGTGTGAAGCCAGCCTTAGAATTGGACAATGAAACAATACAAGAAAATATACTGGTCTAAAGAATTAAATTTGTTTACATAATTTGGATGGTCAAGAGAAACAAGTCACCAAATGAAACAGGAACGCACTTTGAAGAAAGCAGCAGAGTGATGGGCTAATTTGGTTCCTGGCATTGACTTTTCCACCTAACTTCGAGATCAGCCAGTTTCTCTTCTTGCCGTGTTTCCCCGAAAATAAGGCACAGTGGGGATTTGGCCAGGGTGCTTAATATCAGGCACCCCCCCCTACTCCGAAAATAAGATGTGGCAGGCTAAAAAAAATGTCACACTCACCTACTCAGGTGCCTCTGTTGCCTCCATTGTTAGTCCGGAGCTTACCGCTGCCACCATCGCCGCCGCTTGATGTTGCCCAGTGTGTATGTAGCCGGGCACCGCAGATGTACAATGGTAAGCCACCATCCAATCAGGCGGCTGCTGGCATCCAATTGGCTGCGGCAATACCGTACATCGCCGCCACTCAGTCTAGATGTACGGTAATGCAGTGGCCAATCAGACACCAGATTGGCTGTTGGCTTACCATCGTACATCTTCGGCGGTCAGCTACATACACACCGGACAAGCATCGGTGATGTGTCTGACTGTGTTTGACTGAGTGACTAGAGGGATATTGGGAGACAGTGGAGGATGATGGGGATAAGACACCCCCCAAAAATAAGACCTGGTGCAACTTTTGGAGCAAAAATTAATATAACACGGTGTCTTATTTTCAGGGAAACAGGGTAGTATCTCCTTCCTCACACACTGCCTGCTTATACAATGGCTACTGAGGGAGGAACTGTCTAATATCGAGAAGACTGATGAAGCATCTCATACGAGAAAGCAGACTTATTGGGAGAATCGAGCCATGCATTCCTTTATCATCATCCATTGTATGGCCAAGAGTCTTGGTCAGTAAGACCGGCTTCACACCATGATCTTCGGGATCCGGGGCTTTCTGGCGTCAACTGGACAGCCCCAGATTAGATTTTGACCCCATTGTATCGCTATGCGGCCAGATGGCAGTGATTTTCCATCTGGTTTTTTGCTGTTCGGGAGGATCCTGCTCTTTTCGTTTTTTTGCCCCGGACACAAAATCAGAGCTTGCAGCATTTGTGTCCGGGGCAAAAAATAAAAAACAGAACACTAACATGGGAATATATGGGTTCCGGATTGCACTGGATCCTACGGAAAACCATTCTGGTTCCCGGGTACTGAACAAGCAGCGGCTCTGAAACTCAAGCCACATTCGTTCAGCACCTGGACAGCGCAGCTCAGAGCCGCCAGCTGAAATTTCAGCACCTGGAGACCTCCGGGGCTGAAATTTCAGTACTTGGACAGTGGCAGTTGCGCGCACTAATTATTCTGGCAGAAAACAGGATTGGAGGGCATATTTGCCCTCCGGTTGTTTTGTCCAGGGCTGTCAGGTTCTGTCCAGTGCTTCCTGCAAAACACCGGCCAGAACCTGACAGCAAGAAATTGTGGTGTGAAGCTGGCCTAAGGAAAACTGTTGTAACAAGAGAAAGGGAACAATCCCTTTAGCATTGTCACAAGCCGTTCACATGCAACATGATTTTCTCGCTCAGTAGCACTAAAGCTGGCTTCACATATGCGTTTTTGAACAGTCAAACGCATGGGAACACATACTTGCATCTGGCTACATTCAGATGCACATAATTTGTGCGCCCTCTGAGCGCAATATGTTTTTTGTGCGCTTGTTTTATCACCAAGTGTCTGCAAGCGCACAAAGAATGAATGGAATCAGTGTCCTCCACATGACAGCACAGGAAAACGCTGCAGATCACATTGAAATTTCTCCCAGCGGCTGCTGTTGATCTCCTGGCGGCGGCTGAGAGATCAGCTGTTGTAGTTTGGATGTAGCGCACTGTGGAGGGGGGGGATTAGGGGTGGGATGGGGGTCAGCTGGAAGGGAGGGTCGTAGCACGAGGCAGGTGTCAGTGATCTCCTGGCAGAGGATGCAATGGACTTCAGGAAAGTGGCTGCAGAGGCAAACTGCAAAATCTCAGGCAGCCGAGATCGCCATATGCACATGTGGTGCCTCTGCAACCAAATTTCCTGAAGTCTCTCGCATCGGAGGAAGCGCATGCACAGATTGAGTCCTCAGCTCTCTGAGAGAGCAATCTGCACGTGTGCAGTCTCTGTAGCCATTTTCCTGAAGTCCATCACATCCTCTGCCAGGAAATCACAGACACCTGCTTTGTGCTACAACATGCCAGGAAATCAATGGCGCCCGCCTTATGTTGCCAGTGCACCACTTCCTCCCGGCCTGGACCCGTATCACCACCTTGTTTGTGCCGCCGCAGACTTCCTCCAACGGTCATCTCTGCCTTCTGTGACCTTGCTCCACCACTGCTGAGGTCACTGATAGGAAAAAAATAGAAAAAAAAAAATGGGGGTGCAGCTATGTATGAAGGGGGGGGGGGGAGGTTTAGTGTTGTATGGCCTGGAAAATACTGTGTCTGCAGGATTTAGCACTTCAGATCAGTAACCCCCATATGACATTAACAAATCCCTGTCGGTGGGTTCTAACAATCCAAAGGATCAATGATGCTGTTCAGTTTGATAGATTTACAAACAAGCTCCTAGACTTGAAGCCACAATGTGGAGGATAAAAATGTACCTGCTTCATGGACGTCTGAAGGAGGCCTTACAATGAGCCACACCAAAGCCAATTGCTCACTGTGGCTCCAGCCTTTATATTCATTAAGCTAAAGGAAATCTGTCACCAGATTTCTGCTACCTGGAGAGCAGATACATCTCAGTGTCACTTACTGAATCTTCCTGTAGTTTTGATATCAAGGTTTTATCTGCTAACCTTCTCAATGTTTTGTCACGCGATGCCTACGCTGGACAACTGCTTTTTGCCTACATTGTACGACGAAGAAGAAAAAAAAACAAAACACCACACTTTAGAAACCTTACAGTTAAGAGGTCATTGCTGCTGGCCCAGTCCTCCCTGCCTCCTCCTTGTGTGTTCCTCCCCCTCTATGTGTCTGCCGCCGCCGCCTCTTCTGCTCCTGACATCACACAGTTCAGGAGCAGAGGAGGGGAGCAGACCCAGAAGAGGAGGCGGCGGACAAGAAGGCAGGAAGGATTGTGACAGCAACCACGACCTCTTATTCTGATCCAAACCAGGCAATCACACGCGGCAATATTGCTAGGCAATTTCACTGGCAATTTGCCGGTTGCTGGGAAATCATGGACACATTGTTCCAGTTGTACACGGCAACAAAATAGAACAATGTGTCCATGATTTCACTGCAACCAGCAAATTGCCAGTGAAATTGATAGCTATATTGCCACGTGTGACAGTACCTTAAGGTTTCTAAAGTCTTTAAAGCTTACAGGGGGGGCTAGAGACATGGGGTACCCCTTCCTTGAATGCAGCAGACACGCTGCATTCAGTTTGCCAAGCACCAGAGGGTTGACAGGTCCTCTAAGGAACACATACCAGGAGCTCATCATTGAGAACACCAGCAGAGCTGCAGCAGATAGTGACCCATCAAAATTACAGCAAGAATCTTTGCCTCTTATGCCGTCCTCAGGTGGGGAGGCATAAAGCGGGCTAGTTTTGTATGAAAGATTTTAGCAAATGGGGTGATGTCAAAGCTGGAATATTTCAGTTGCAGAAGGAGCAATAGGATCCACTAGGCATCCATTGAAGGTGCCCAGTACAGTCTCCCCAGTCAAGTGTAGAAGACCCATCTACTGTAAGAGATGTTCCTGCCCTGTAAGCACACTTATGAGTAGTAATATAAAATAAAAATTATGAATGCATATCAAGATATAAAAAAAAAAAATTAATTTCTTAATGACAATCTACAAAGAACACGTCAAGTTATTGATCGTTAATTTGCCTTTAACATTAACCGAATAGATAAAACTTTAAGACAGCTGTCTGTACAAACTCAAAGTAATCATCATAATTTCAGGGTCTCCTGACTTAATATCAAGTGCTTGTAAGAAACAGTCTAACGCTTCCTTCACGTGTCCGCCATCTTTATACTCCTTGCCACGTTTCACTAGTATAGAGTAGATATCTTCTTGACTACCAGTGTCTTGGGTGTGATTTGTTTTTAAGTCTGGAGCTAAGTAATCAACCTGCTCATCAGAAATCAGTTCCACTTCACCGGTAGATTCCTCGCTTGGCTCCTCAATAGAAGACGATTTTACAACAAAATTATCCGTTTCATAGATCTCCTCTGATGAGGGTAGACTGTTGTCCAGGAAGACTGTTTCTCCAGCTGCCTCTGTCTTCTCATGCTCTTCTTCATCAGCTTCTGGAGCTTCATCCTCTAGCATTTTTTGTTCCTCCCCATTGTCACAGTCTTCATCATTTCCGTCAATGATGTTTTCCTCAATGTCTGTGGCTTCTTCTACAGCTACATGAACTAGAGATCTTCTTGAAGCAATAGACCTACGCCTTCCTAAACTGCCCCTCTGGACTAACAACTTGGCAGACAAACCTCTCTCTAACTTTGGAGTGGAGGCGCTCACCAATTTCACAGAAGGGCTGTGAAAAGGTGAGAACAGCATCTCATTCTCATCATTTAAATACAATGAGCCTTCTGCCTCGCTCTCTGAATGAATTCTCCTGGCAGCCTTACGATGGGTGGAGAAAACCTCTTCATCACTCCCATCTGAATCAAATATACCAACATCACTCTGAAAAGTTTGTAGATCGTCAAGACCTCCATGTTTGGGCCTTAAATCCTCCAAGTCTGCACTTCTTCCTAGTTCCATCGAACGTTCCAAGCCTTTACCTTCTTGGCTCACATGCTCCGTAGAGTCATCGAGTACCAGAAGAGCATCTGTCACCGGAGCTACAGAGGTTTCCATGAAACTCTGTAGTTCATGTACCGATTCAGAGAGTTTATCACTGTCCATTGACTCTTCTAGAACAAGGTTGAAGTCGCATTGCAGCTGTGACTTTGACAAAGAAAAGCACAAGTCTTCTGTTAGACATTGCTGTTCAAGTTCTGTTGCCTTGAAGATGCAGCTTTGCAGACTGTTCGGACTTTTCTTAGTGTATGAATTTCCAACACCCTGCAAAATAAAGAGAAATTACATTTTGATTTATTTAGAACACATTTTCCAACTATACAAATTTTAATAAAACATCCATTCCCACAATGATATAAAACAGCAGCAATACTGTTGTAAAACAGTGAAGATCTAATACAGTGATATAAAGAGGTTTGGTGCCAGGAAAAAACCTCTCTCAAGACATAGAACAACTGTGTAATTGAAAGAATGACCATATTCTAAATCAAAGGATAGGGAAAAAAAAACAAGGTGTGTTACAGTCCGCGCTGCCAAGTCTCCACAAATTACCAGGAATCCAATTTGGATAGCAAAATATTTTCTTTATTTCCTGGGAATCCAAATTGGATTCCTGGTAATTTGTGGAGACTTGGCAGCGCGGACTGTAACACACCTTGTTTTTTCTCTATCCTTTGATGGTCGTTCCACGTGTGAGTGGTCGGTGGAGGTCCTGCAGCAGTCAAATATAATCCTTTGCCTTCAAGCCAGTTGTGGGTCACACAACTGGGCTAGGTGAGTGAACCTTGTTTTACCACCCACACTTTGAGTGTCTTTAATGATAGGGCACTATTGTGCCTCTTGTTCCCCCACCTTTTGTCTATTTCATATTCTAAATCAGACATCTTGCCAGAGCAGATTTAGAGTAACCTAACAGCAAGGTCCTGGACTTAAGCGGCACATATTGCTCTCCGTATTCAAACCCTATATTTTCAGCTTTGGTGTATTCCTGCCTGCAATGATATGATGACTACTGTTATAGCAGCACTCCCATTAAATGTGTGTATCAGTGGATATAATGTAGTGAATTGTCTGGATCATGCTGTGCAACAAGGATATTGCACTTACAATGCAAGTCAATGGAATGTCAAAAGGAGATCCCATCGACTTACATTATATAAGAGACTGAGCTCCCGTGTAGAGTATAGTGGTCGCAATTGCGGGGAGGTCACTAAGAAGAGAACAGTACTGGACACTGGAGACAGCTGTGGTAGGTGAGTATATTAAAACAACCACACTACATCCATATATACAAAATTAAGTATTACATAGCTAAATGGAGTGATCTCTACTGAATGTGGTGTATGTGCAGCTCCATCAATTGACACTAATAGATACACATTACGAATATACTAATAGTGACCAGAAGGCAGAGCTACAACTGTTCACCAACAGCCCCAACCCTTTCATTGACCCACAATTACTATTCACCATATTTTACATAGTTATTGCTCCATTGATACTCACTCTCAATTACTATTAACTAACCCTAAGTACTCGCTAAACAATTAACCCCTCCACCTGGCCTCATCTGATGACCTGCTCCTAAACATGTTCATTTTGGCCTGGTATGGCTTTACATTTTTATCATATCTCGGGCTAGAATTTAGATAAAGAGGTGGGAGAGGCATCATTTTGCGCAGAACGGTACCAGCTTTCATCTGATATGTCACAAGACTGTTTCTTTATATTTTGTTTTGTAGAAATCAATTTCAAAATTTGATGCGCAATTGAGAAAAAAAAAAATGTTTGAAAATATTTTATTATAATATTAAATATAATTAATAATTAAAGATTTCAATTACTATTGATTTTGAGTACTATTACAACATTTCACAAATGACAGAATAGAAAACAAATTGTTATATGTATAAATAGGTGTTAAAAATCTTGGTTCTTTTAGTCTTGTTCAATCACACTTGAGGATATGATCACCTTTTATCTTTTTGTTTGTTCATTGTATATAGGCTGAAAATGCTGAGCAAGTTGTGTTATAATGATTAAGATGCATTTATCCTGGCACTCATGGGACTTGTTTCTTTATTGCTGCATATAAATGTTGAATTCAATAACTTGTAAATTTGAAGGAGAAAAAAAAAAAAATGATATATTATATAAAAATTTGACAGGTCCCAAATTGAATCTCTGTACAAATATAACCAAGAGCATGAGTAGCAATACCTGGGAGTGCAAGTGACGAGACACCAGGCTAATCTATACAAAACCAACATCAACTTATGTATCTCAACAACCTAAACTTCACTTTTGCTAAATGGAAAGATTGTAATCATCATAACTGGGTAGAGCCAATTTAATTAAAAACAGAATTCCCACACCTCCACGATCTTTCTAACAGTTTCCCAATCTACTTAGCCCCCAAAGAGGAGAAACAGATCAACTGCCTATACCGCTCATTCATCTGGGAGGGAAAGATGCCCCATATTGCCTATAAATCACTCCAACAGCTGAAGAGAAATAGAGAAATGGGGGTGGGGGATTTAAACTTCCTGGATATAAGACACCATAATTTAGTATCCCTATTCCGAGTGGTGGTGGACTGGCTAGGAGGGACCTCCTGCTATGCCCAGTATGGTCTAGGGTGCTGTCTCACATCGGGGCATGCGCCGCGGTCCTGACCTATTAGTGGCTGCAGTTGCATGCGGCTGAACACTGGACCGGAGGGCAAATTAGCCCTCCAGTTCTGTGTGCTGATCCAGTCTGGGGCTGTCAGGTTCATCCCTGACAGCCCCGGACCGGATTACACCGCAGTGTGAAGCCGCCCTTAGGCTGCGTTCACACATTTGCGTAGTTTGCTGCGCTTTTTGCCGCGTTTTTCGGCCGCGCAAAAAAGCGCAACAAAAATACGCAGGGGCTTTCACACACTGCGCTTTCTTTACTCCAGAAAGCGCAGTGATGTCACAGAGGGGAGGAAGAATCCTGCTTCCTCCTCCCCTCTGTGACAGCCCCATTAGATTTCACAGTGTATTAATATACACTGTGAAATCTAAATTAAACAGAGGCAAGTGTATGTAAAATAAAAAAGAATGAAATACTTTACCTCTCCGACGCCTTTTCCTGCTGTCCGGTATCCGATTCCAAGTGAGATGTCTTCTGCCAGGACCTGTGGTGATGTCAGAGGGGCATTTCCGGCGCGGATTGGCTGCTCGCGGTCATGTGATATGCATCACAGCTCGCGGTCATGTGATATGCATCACATGACCGCGAGTGCCTGGGAACGCCCCTCTGACGTCACCACAGGTCCTGGCAGAAGACATCTCACTTAGAACCGGATACCGGACAGCGGGAAAAGGCGTCGGACAGGTAAAGTATTTCATTCTTCTTTATTTTTCATACACTTGCTTTTGTTTAAATTTAGATTTCGCAGTGTATATTAATACACTGTGAAATCTAATGGGCGGCCATACATGTCACAGAGGGGAGGAGGAAGCAGGATTCTTCCTCCCCTCTGTGACATCAGAGGGAGAAAACGCAGCAGCTCCTGCGTTAAGAATTGACATATCAATTCTTTACGCAGCTGCGCTTTCTCCCTGAAAACGCACTGCGTATTTTTACGCACTGTCTGCACAGCAAAGTGAATTTCACATTCACTTTGCTGGCAGACAAAAGGCACATTGCGTATTTTGAAAAGCGCGCGTAAAAAAGCGCAGCAAAATACGCAATGTGTGAATGCAGCCTTACAGGTTCTCTCAAATCAGGCAAGA
Organism: Allobates femoralis; assembly: GCA_033576535.1. NCBI lineage: Eukaryota > Metazoa > Chordata > Amphibia > Anura > Aromobatidae > Allobates > Allobates femoralis. Next base: position 53,337,279 of record JARQOC010000008.1, on the reverse strand, counting down.
TACGGTGTTTCAGCAAAAACCTGATCCTTTTAGGATACTTTTTTTGCCCATTTACTTTAATCATGTCAGGTAGAACCTGTTTCAGGTTGCTACCCCACACCATAAGGGTACCTTTAGGGTATGTGCACACTGGCCGGGGTAGGGTTGGTTTAGATGTGTAAACCGCCGGTCGGTTTACATAAATTTCATGTAAATTTATGTTAATCCAAACCGGAGTTTGGATTAACATTAAAACCTATGTAAACCGACACCCGGTGTCCACACACCGGCGGTTTACACATGCTCATCCGTTGCTAACACGCTGGGTTCCCAGCGGGTTAGCAACGAATGAGCATGTTCTATAAACCGGCCGGTTCTGCAGCAGCTGGAAGCAGAATCATGTGCTGCTTCCAGCCGCCGCAACACCGCCGGCGCTAACCCGCTGGCCACCCGCCGCACATACCCGCCAGGATGCCGGTGGACGGCTCCGGAGCTTCCTGGCGGGTCCGCCCAGCCGCCGCCGACCAACCCGCCGGCCAGTGTGCACATACCCTCACATGCCGCAACCACAGTGAGAAATCTGACAGGCAATCAGTTGCCCCGTCACCATCGCCATTACATTGCCTCGACATTGGGGAATCTGGCGGCGACCAAAAAGGTTGCGCCTGGTTCAGATTTCACTGTACTGCTCCAAAATCAGAGGCAACCATGAAGGGGCAATTCCCTCCTTTTGGTGTGTGAAAGGGGCGATAGGGATGGAATCAGCGTCGCCTACTGATTTTCCAGAGGTGTGCCACAGCGTGCTGGAGACTGCCCCCCCAGTGATGATTGGTAGTGGCTACTGTGTTTCCATTGGCTGTCCCTGCACAGGGCGCCATATTTGAAGAGCTGTCCATTCACACTACACAATGGCAATGGTGAGATGTATTAGCCAGCCTTCCTGCGCAGGCTGGCCAATCATAACGCTATTGCGCTGTCCAATGAGCGTGCTTTGGGCGCAGTGAAAAACAATGTCACGCCTATATTTTCACCGCGCTGAACATGTACCATTCCGTTGAGGATTGCGGCGTGTGAAGCGGCGACTGGGGTCTACCGATGTTTACTGCTGTTGGTGTGGCTACTTCGGGGGAGACACGTCACCTTAGGTTGAGGGCGAAATTACGGCATGTAAAAGCGCCTTTGGCGTTCGGAGGAAACTATGAAAAATGTGCATGTGCACGTTAGGTTGCCTCCGATTGCCGACAAAAGTTGTGGCGTGTAAACGTATCCCAAGAGTGAATGGCCAAAAAACTGGATCCTGAAAGGATCAGGGTTTTGCTGAAACACCTGATCTTGCCTGATTTGAAAACACCTGAAGTGTGAAACCAGCCTAACAAGAAAGATGTAGCTAGATTCATAGGTTCCACTCATTTGTTACATGCAGGAACTATTACTATGATGGGCATTTTTTCAGGTTTGGCTCATCTCTACCGAGTGTACAATAGTGTGACTTCTATCTATTAATCTTTAGCATTCCTGCCATTAAATGTGCACACTGTAAAGCCAAGAACTTTAGATTTCAAGATGGCCTTCCTCATAGCACTGCATTTGTGACTTACCATGCCGGAAAACGATGCCTTTGTACTTTTAATTGGAGATGCATGGCCTTCTTCATTAGACTCTTCCACATGTATCAGGTGGGGTTTTTGGTCCTCGCTCTCCTTTAACATTTCACTATTAAAAGGATCACAAGGCAGATTTTCTTGGAGAAGCCCATCATGATCCAAACTGGTCACGTGACCGCTTTTATTCTTAGATGTTTCGCAATTAGGGGGAGCAGGAGGTAGTTCATCTTCTCCACTAGAGTCTTCAAGTATTATACCTGTGTGAAAAATATTGGAATGTGAGAGTCTTAAGTGGTTGATACCCATTAATGGCTAACTGAAAAGATGGTAAACACAGCAAGCTTTCGGGACACTATGGTCCCTTAGTCAGGCTGATAATGATACACATTCTGAAGACATGTATAAAAAAAAAAAAAAAAAAAAAAAAAAAAGAAGTGTTAGATTCTGGTGTAACTACGACAGGTGACAAAGCAGAGTCAGGCTAGGGAGGCGGAGAGCTAAGCTGGGAGGTAGAGTCAAAATTATACGATAAGAGGAACAGATTGTATGGTTATATGGTTAGTGGCCTGTGGAGACCTGAATAGTTGGGGAAAGCCATAAATCAAAGCGAGAGAGTTCACATACCTGAGTGGGAACTGAAGTCATTCTCGGATTCCTTTATGAATGAAACAGGGGGAAGAACTTCATCAGAATCTTCTATGACAAGACTGGTCATTTGACAACTTACATTTGCCATCTCCTGCTCAGTAAGATCTACAATCGCAGGTTCAGGGACAGTTTGTTTACTATTAGGAAGGCTTCTCTGCTTAGGTTTTTCAGGAAAAATATTAGGCCTCAGCCATGCTCCTTCGGAGCCCTTTAATTTCTCCATTAACTGCTCATTGAGTTGAGACTCCATGTGGACCAGATCATGAGCCTTCTGAACCCTTTCTTGGACGTACAGATTTTCATGCTCCGTTTCACACTCGTTGTCCTCATCTTGGGAGCCGATCTCGTGTGTGTAGATTAGGTCATGGTCAGATATTCCAAAAATTGGTAAAGAAAGCAAATATGCAATGTGTTCATCTAGATTTGTGTCGGTTTTCCTCTGAGAAGAATGCATACTTTCAAGCTGAATCTGAGTGGTTGAGGTTCGAGTATCTTCCAGAGAAAACAGCTCTTTTAACTCCTGTTTGGAGAAGTATCGGAAAGGGTTTTTCTTGTCACCTGTCGTTTGTCTTATTAAGGAGTCTTTAAAGATTTGTCTCCTGTATATCTTCTCCTCCACAGTGCCACAGGTTATAAGTCGATAGATGACTACATTGGCTTGCTGCCCGATCCTATAAGCTCTGTCGACAGCTTGTGCATCAGTAGCTGGATTCCAGCTCGGGTCAAAAATCACCACACGGTCGGCTGAAGTTAATGTTAATCCAACACCGCCAACTTGTGTGGTCAGCAGCAACACAGAGTACCTCTGGTTGGCCTGAAACAGAGCAATTCTTTTCTCTCGATCCAACAGAGAAACGGTGCCATCAATGCGCATGATCTGAAAGCCCTGGTTATTCAAGATCCGATCAATCATATCAAGCATTTTTCTTGATTGGGAGAAGACGAGAGTTCTGTGGCCTTCTTCTTTTAGTTTATTAAGAAGCTCAATCAGAAGAACAAGTTTTCCAGATTCCTCAATAAGAGCTTTATCAGAAAGGTGATCGAACTTTGTGACAGCCTCAATAGAATGCTCCTCTGTGCCATCTCCCTCCAACCCAAGCTGAACACAGGCTCTTGCGGATAGAAGCCTTGGATGATCACAGAGCTTCTTCAGAATGTTTAGTTCTGCTAGAGGGGACCGAGTGGTCATTAACAGCTCCTTGATTTGATCTAAGGATATAAACTTTCGATACACCTCTTCCTGAATCGAAGATAAATAGACCCATATAATGAAGTCGTTCTTCCTTGTAAGGGAAGGCATTATGCATAATTCAGTGTTTGACTTGCTGGCTGTTTGTTGACCAGAAAGCTTTTTATGCTGAACGTCGTTCTTTGTCCGCCTCAGAAAGTAGGGCTGAATTATTGTCATCAGATTTTCAGAGATCTTCAGTCCAAGAGCTTTTTCACCTGGTGTGGCATCTTTCTCTCTGGCCCTTGTTATTGGGTTTTCATACTCCATTTTAAAAGTCTTTGCTGTTCCCAGGAGAGTTCCCTGACAGGCAAAATCATATAAAGCCCACATTTCCCGGAGGTTATTCTGGATTGGGGTGCCCGTTAGAAGAACACGATTTTTAGCTGGGATGGCATGACAGGATTTGGCTGTCTTTGTTGATGGGGATTTAATTTTATGAGCCTCATCTAAAATGATGTAATCCCATACAAAATCTCTTCCATTGTATGAAGACAGCTCCTGCCAATTATGAATTAACATTTGGTAGGTGGTAATGAGAATGCCACCCTTCCTCTGGATTTTCTCAAGGCTTCTGGTGCGCTCTTTTTTGCTAGTTCCATGGAATTCACTCACTCTCATGCCTGGGGTCCACTTTTCAAACTCTTTCACCCAATTACTAATTAGTGTAGTTGGCATTATTAATAACGCATTATTAGTCAATTCGGCATCAAACATTCCAGAAAGGAAGGCAATGACTTGGATGGTCTTTCCAAGCCCCATGTCATCTGCCAAAATACCACCTTTTCTCCCATCCCGGTGAAGGCTGTACAAGAAGGCCACGCCTTCCTTCTGGTGTTCATATAGTTTATTGCAGAGATCTTTATAGACCATTAGCCCGGAATCCAAGACATCAATAAATTCGTCATCTTCATTTGGAAGACTGAGCTGGTGGAGAGCCTCTTGGAGTTTTGCAATACGATTATTCAGCTTTTCGCTAGGTTTAATTTCACCGGCTTTGTGGAAATAGTGAATTGATTTTAACAAGTTCCCTTCTTTTGCTTCTTGTTTTGCCTTCTGAACATATCTGCATGAAAAAAAATAAAATTAAAGTGAGACAACATAGCTGGAAATTCTTGTCCTCTACATGCAACAGACCTAGCAGCAAAATGCCAGATACCAATAAATGATAAAAGGTCACTATAACTACTGTATGGCCAGAAGTGGCCATACCAGCAGTGCTCCACGCCATCCATCACAAGACGACTCAGATAAGGTTGGGTGCAAGAACTGTCAAGCACCTAGAAAAGTAACTAAAAATGAGGACTCGCTAAAATGACAGACATGACAAGTACATTTGTGTAATACGCAAGATGAAGTGCATAGTTTGAAAAATATGAACAAATATTTATGATTACACTACTTAAAACACAAGTCTAAGGGCAGAGACACACTATGCGAGATGCTTGCATGACTCACCCGGAACAGCCAACAACTTACTGGAGGAGCACGACGGCTGCTTGTGTTTCTATGCAGCCACATGCTTCCATCCAGAGACGGCGGCTGTTCCAGGTGAGTCATGCAAGTATCTTGTATGCACTTTGCATAGTGTGTTTCTGCCCCAGCGTTAACACTAGAAACTACGTGAATAATAGCAGTTCTGCATTAGGACACTCTAGCTTATGATGTTGAAGGTGGAGAATGATCTTTGGTCTCATCACAATCATGAGTCTGATGTCACAAAAGGTCCTGGACGCTGCAGGAGTCTGGAGGAATTCACAGTATGCTTTGTGTACACACGTGTCTATGTGTGCATACACACACACACACACACACACACACACACACACACACACACACACAAGAAGTAGGAGTATATGTGTATGACAGTGACTGTGTTGCAGACTGAGCCTTCGTGTGTAGGGTCCTCTCTCCTCCTGTACGAGTAAGTAACTCGCATTGTTCACAATTATTGTACTTGTGTTATTATGGAATTAATAATAAGATACAGGCCCGATGGCCATCTCATCCATGACAACGGAGATATCATGATGGAGCAGGCTCTGTGGCGCTGAGCACAGCGGCTGTCTCACCCCCGGTCTGTGCTCCCTTTCTCTCCCAGTGTGCCATCTTCTCCCCTCATGTTGATTATGGCTTATAGCCAATGAAAACCCAAAGGTTAACATCTCATAAAATTACAGTATGGAGGACGAAGGGTTAAAAATCGAAATGTCATATTCCCTGAGACATCAAAGGGTGAATATAATATTGATTTGTCAGCGCACATTCACCCTTTGATGTCTCGTGGAATCTGGCAGTGCGGCTTTTAACCCTTCATCCTCCCTCCTCTATGCACCACACTGGAGACTACAGCCAGGGCCGGCTCCAGATTATTGTTGCCACACATACAGCGCCACACACAACACACACACACACACCACAACCAGCGCCCCAGCTTACCGTTCATACTTCTCACTCATATCAGGCTGTGCTGGTCTCTGGGCCACACACACACACAGCCGCCCCCCCCCCCCCCCCACACACACACACACACACACAGCGCCCCCCACACACACACACAGCGCCCCCCACACACACACACCACACACACAGCGCCCCCCACACACACACACACACAGCGCCCCCCACACACACACACACACAGCGCCCCCCACACACACACACACACACAGCGCCCCCCACACACACACACACACAGCCCCACACACACACACACCACACACACACACACCCAACAACACAGCGCCCCCCCACACACACACACACACACAGCGCCCCCCCCCACACACACACACACACACACGCCCCCCCCCCCCCCACACACACACACACACACAGCGCCCCCCCCCCCACACCACACCCAACCCCCACCCCACACACACACCACACACAGCGACCCCCCCCCCCCCCCCACACACACACACACGCCCCACCCACACCCCCCCCACACACACACACACACACCACAGCGCCCCCCCCCCCCACCACACCACACACAGCGCCCCCCCCCCCCACCACACACACACACAGCGCCCCCCCCACACACACACACACGCGCCCCCCCACACACACACACACACCCCCACACACACCACACACACAGCCCCCCCCACACACACACACAGCGCCCCCCCACACACACACACAGCGCCCCCCACACACACACACAGCGCCCCCCCCACACACACACACAAGCGCCCCCCACCACGCCCCCCCACACCACCCACACACACGCGCCCCCCCACCACACACACACACCAGCGCCCCCCCACACACACACACACCCCCACACACACCACCCCCCACACACACACACAGCGCCCCCCCACACACACACACACAGCGCCCCCCCACCACACACGCACACACACACAGCGCCCCCCACACACACACACACCACAGCGCCCCACACACCAGCACACAACACACAGCGCCCCCCCACACACACACAGCGCCCCCCCACACACACACACACACAGCGCCCCCCACACACACACAGCGCCCCCCCACACACAGCACCCACACACACAGCGCCCCCACACACACACACAGCGCCCCCCACACACACACACAGCGCCCCCCACCACACACACCACACCAGCCCCCCCACACCACACACAGCACCCCACACAGCACACCCCCACACACACACACAGCGCCCCCCACCACACACACACACAGCGCCACCACCCACAACACACACACACACAGCGCCCCCCACACACACCACACAGCGCCCACCCCCACACACACACACACACAGCCCCCACACACGCCCCACACACACAGCGCACAACACACACAGCGCCCCCCACCACACACACAACACAGCGCCCCCCACACACACACACACACACACAGCGCCGCGCCACACACACACACCACACAGCGCCCCCAACACACACACACACACCACACGCCACACACACACACGCCACACCACAGCGCCCCCACACCACCACAACACACACAGCGCCCCCACACACACACACGACACAGCGCCCCACCACACACACACACACAGCGCCACCCACACACACACACAGCGCCCACACACACACACAGCGCCCACACCACACACACAGCGCCCACACAGCGCCCCACACACACACACAGCGCCCACACACACACACACAGCGCCACCACACACACACGCGCCCACACACCACACACACACACAGCGCCCACACACACACACAGCGCCACCACACACACACACAGCGCCCCACACACACACACACAGCGCCACACACACACACACGCGCCCACACACACACACACACAGCGCCCCACACACACACACACCCACACACACACCAGCGCCCACACACACACACACACACACAGCGCCCACACACACACACACACACACGCCCCACACACACACACCCACACAGCCACCACAGCCCACCACACACACAGCGCCCCCACCACACACACGCGCCCACCACACACACACAGCCCCCACACACACACACACAGCGCCCACACACACACACACACAGCGCCCACACACACAACACACAGCGCCACCACACACACACACAGCGCCCCACACACACACACAGCGCCCACACACACACAGCGCCACACACACACACAGCGCCCACACACACACACAGCGCACAGCACACACCACACACACACACACAGCGCCCACACACACACACACAGCGCCACACACACACACACAGCGCCACACACACACACACAGCGCACACACACACACAGCGCCCACACACACCACACAGCGCCCCACACACACACAGCGCCCACACACACACACAGCGCCCCACACACAACTGCCCACACACACACAGCGCCACACACACACACACAGCGCCCACACACACACACACAGCGCCCCACACACACACACACACACACACCACACCCACACACACACAGCGCCACCACACACACACACAGCGCCCCACACACACACACAGCGCCACACACACACACAGCGCCACACACACACACACAGCGCCCACACACCCACACCGCCCACACACACAGCACACACACACACACACACACACAGCGCCCACCACACACACACACAGCGCGCCCCACACACCACAGCGCCCACACACAACACCAAGCGCCACACACACACACTGCGCCACACACACACAGCCCACACACCACACACACAGCGCCACACACACACACACACACAGCGCCACACACACACACACACAGCGCCACACACCACACACACGCGCCACACACCACCACTGCGCCACACAGCGCCACACACACACACTGCGCCACACACACACACACAGCGCCACACACACACACACAGCGCCAACACACACACACAGCGCCACACACACACACACAGCGCCACACACACACACAGCGCCACACACACAGCGCCACACACGCCACACACACACACACACAGCGCCACACACACACCAGCTCCGCTTACCGTTCATACTTCTCACTCATATCGGACTGTGCTGGTGTCCGGGACCCGATGCTGAGGTCCCCAGAGGAACGGACACTCCCCTCCGCAAACTCCATAGCGAGGACTATGAGTCGCTGTCTCTTCACATCAGGCCGCCGAATATTTGAAACCACTTCCGTTCCCAGAGAGCACTGCGGGGGGCGGAGCTACAAGACAGCGCGCTCCTCCCTCTGTGTGTCTGTACTGCTGGGGGCGGAGCTACAAGATCGTGCGCTCCTCCCCCTGCGTGAGCATCTGGTGACGTCACACGTACTGCGCATGCGTGATCTGCACGGTCCGCTCTCCTGTCTCCTCAGCTTGGCGCCACAAACATCTGCGTCTTATTTTGGATAACCAATAACACAGACATTTGTATTAGTAAATTTTCCGGACACAAGTAGATATAGGTAGAAGAAAAAGCACAAAAAGTGCACTAATATCAATAAAATTATGTATATAATGAAAGTCACACATGGACACACTATGGTAGAGTATAGAGATTCATCAATAGGTGGATGGAATTCATTGATGCCTATACATACAGGTATCTCTGGGAATAATACTACATGAAGAGCTGTACACCTGTATATACATGTCATACTGTGTACAGCTGTATATACACGTGTCATACTGTGTACAGCTGTATATACACGTGTCATACTGTGTACAGCTGTATATACACGTGTCCATACTGTGTACAGCTGTATATACACGTGCCATACTGTGTACAGCTGTATATACATGTCATCCTGTGTACAGCTGTATATACACGTGTCATACTGTGTACAGCTGTATATACACGTGCCATACTGTGTACAGCTGTATATACACGTGTTATACTGTGTACAGCTGTATATACACGTGTCATACTGTGTACAGCTGTATATACATGTCATACTGTGTACAGCTGTATATACACGTGTCATACTGTGTACAGCTGTATATACATGTCATACTGTGTACAGCTGTATATACACGTGTCATACTGTGTACAGCTGTATATACACGTGCCATACTGTGTACAGCTGTATATACACGTGTCATACTGTGTACAGCTGTATATACACGTGTTATACTGTGTACAGCTGTATATACACGTGCCATACTGTGTACAGCTGTATATACATGTCATACTGTGTACAGCTGTATATACACGTGCCATACTGTGTACAGCTGTATATACACGTGTCATACTGTGTACAGCTGTATATACACGTGCCATACTGTGTACAGCTGTATATACACGTGTCATACTGTGTACAGCTGTATATACACGTGCCATACTGTCGTGTAACAGCTGTATATACACGTGCCATACTGTGTACAGCTGTATATATACACGTGCCATACTGTGTACAGCTGTATATTACACGTGCCATACATGTGTACAGCTGTATATACATGTCATACTGTGTACAGCTGTATATACACGTGTCATACTGTGTACAGCTGTATATACATGTCATACTGTGTACAGCTGTATATACACGTGTCATACTGTGTACAGCTGTATATACATGTCATACTGTGTACAGCTGTATATACACGTGTCATACTGTGTACAGCTGTATATACACGTGTCATACTGTGTTACAGCTGTATATACACGTGTCATACTGTGTACAGCTGTATATACACGTGTCATACTGTGTACAGCTGTATATACACGTGTCATACTGTGTACAGCTGTATATACACGTGTCACACTGTGTACAGCTGTATATACATGTCATCCTGTGTACAGCTGTATATACACGTGTCATACTGTGTACAGCTGTATATACACGTGTCATACTGTGTACAGCTGTATATACACGTGCCATACTGTGTACAGCTGTATATTCACGTGTCATACTGTGTACAACTGTATTTACACGTGTCATACTGTGTACAGCTGTATGTACACGTGCCATACTGTGTACAGCTGTATATACACGTATCATACTGTGTACAGCTGTATATACACGTCCATACTGTGTACAGCTGTATATACACGTGCCATACTGTGTACAGCTGTATGTACACGTGCCATACTGTGTACAGCTTATGTACACGTGCCATACTGTGTACACTGTATGTACACGTGCCATACTGTGTACAGCTGTATATACACGTGTTATACTGTGTACAGCTGTATATACACGTGTATACTGTGTACAGCTGTATATACACGTGTTATACTGTGTACAGCTGTATATACACGTGTCATCCTGTGTACAGCTGTATATACACGTGTCATACTGTGTACAGCAGTATATACACGTGTCATACTGTGTACAGCTGTCATATACACGTGCATACTGTGTACAGCTGTATACACGTGCCATACTGTGTACAGCTGTATATACAGCGTTGTCATACTGTGTACAGCTGTATATACACGTGTCATACTGTGTACAGCTGTATATACACGTGCCATACTGTGTACAGCTGTATATACACGTGCCATACTGTGTACAGCTGTATGTACACGTGCCATACTGTGTACAGCTGTATATACACGTATCATACTGTGTACAGCTGTATATACACGTGCCATACTGTGTACAGCTGTATATACACGTGCCATACTGTGTACAGCTGTAGTACACGTGCCATACTGTGTACAGCTGTATATACACGTGCCATACTGTGTACAGCTGTATATACACGTGCCATACTGTGTACAGCTGTATATACACGTGCCATACTGTGTACTGCTGTATATACACGTGCCATACTGTGTACAGCTGTATATACACGTGCCATACTGTGTACAGCTGTATATACACGTGCCATACTGTGTACAGCTGTATATACACGTGCCATACTGTGTACTGCTGTATATACACGTGCCATACTGTGTACAGCTGTATATACACGTGCCATACTGTGTACAGCTGTATATACACGTGCCATACTGTGTACAGCTGTATATACACGTGCCATACTGTGTACAGCTGTATATACACGTGCCATACTGTGTACAGCTGTATATACACGTGCCATACTGTGTACAGCTGTATATACACGTGCCATACTGTGTACAGCTGTATATACACGTGCCATACTGTGTACAGCTGTATATACACGTGCCATACTGTGTACTGCTGTATATACACGTGCCATACTGTGTACAGCTGTATATACACGTGCCATACTGTGTACAGCTGTATATACACGTGCCATCCTGTGTACAGCTGTATATACACGTGCCATCCTGTGTACAGCTGTATATACACGTGCCATACTGTGTACAGCTGTATATACACGTGCCATCCTGTGTACAGCTGTATATACACGTGTCATACTGTGTACAGCTGTATATACACGTGTCATACTGTGTACAGCTGTATATACACGTGCCATACTGTGTACAGCTGTATATACACGTGCCATACTGTGTACAGCTGTATATACACGTGCCATCCTGTGTACAGCTGTATATACACGTGCCATCCTGTGTACAGCTGTATATACACGTGTCATACTGTGTACAGCTGTATATACACGTGTCATACTGTGTACAGCTGTATATACACATGTCATACTTTGTACAGCTGTATATACATGTCATCCTGTGTACAGCTGTATATACACGTGTCATACTGTGTACAGCTGTATATACACGTGTCATACTGTGTACAGCTGTATATACACGTGTCATACTGTGTACAGTTGTATATACATGTTTTCTTTCTCTAGTTTCCCTCCAACTCGACTCCAGCTGCTTTCCTCTCCTTTCCTCGCTCTGCTGTTCAACTGTCTCTCCTTCTGTTGTACAACTGTCTCTCCTGTTTCTAGATATTTCCCAGTCTATTTATACCCTTTGTCACATGTCCCACATGATCTACGTGTGTGCATGTGAGACGCTGGAGCATGAGGGCCACTCAACACACCGGGACGTTACGGATTCTCCCGATCTGAACATGTAGCTGTCCTTAGAACCACCAGTCGTCAGCTTCCACAACTTCTGGGCCCCGCTCGGACCATCGGGAAGACCTGTATCCTCACTCACTGGTGTTAAAACCCTCCAGGTACTGCTGGCGGTGACACGATCACCATTTCCTGCGTGCCAGAATCGGTGGCCCACTGGGGGCATCGCTTCCGGATCCAACCAGTGCAGCTGGACCTGATCCTCCTTCATGGAACTTGGGGGGTCTGTTTAAGAACGTCAGATCCAATCCCGGTATCCAGCTCACATTTACGGGACCGGTCGAATCCTCTCCGTCTCCTCCTCTCTCTGCCATTACCAGGTTTTTATTGGGAATTTGTGACGCCACCCGTGGTTTGTGGCCAGAGACGGCCACCGCTGCATTAGGGACCACTGGGGATGATATGTGCTGCAGCTGAGATGATTCGACCTCAACAGACAGGGCCGATTCCCATGGCTACCGTGAAGAAACTGTAAAGTGTCAAGTTCTTCGCACCCTCCGGCACCCTCCAGCTGCCGGCACACGTTCTGGCTGTCCAGCGCACAAATAAGTCTCGTGACGCGCACCCAGGGCTTGGGTACGTGGCTCTCGGGCTATCTTCATTCAGGGAAGTCACGGGTGGCCATCCCAAGGACGTGGCCCTGGGGGTCAACTGAAATGGGTGAAATATTTACAGGGGATTATTGCTTACAAAGTTTTTTGTCTTCGTGACGCCACCTGCTGAGTCTGGTGATGCTCACCAGCGCCGCCACAGTCCTCCGGTGGTCGGTGGTATTGCGGCTTGGGTGGATTAGTCCCCGCAGGCGGGACAGGACCACCGGGGCAGTGATGCTGTAAATCAAACAGTTTATATAGAAAGGATGCAGCAGAGTCAAAACTTCACTTCAACGGGTAACTTTTACTTGAACTCTTTCATTCGACGTTACAGTTCAGCAGTTAGTCAGATGATATATTGGCAAATGCTCCAGGCTGCAATTAAGATTTCTAGCCTTAGATGGAACCCTCCTTTATGTTCCTTTCTTTTCCTTCTTTCCTGTTCCCAGTGTTGTGAAGCCTGATCTCTTGTAGATAACCTGGCCTCCTGCTGCTTCTTACTCTGTCTCCTCTCCCTTTTTACCCATCGGGTTAACCTTCTGTTGAATGCCGCAGCAGCCTACTGCGGTTCTGGTTTCCCTCTTGTGGGATCTTTGGGAGTCAGGGCCGTATTTACAATATCCCTGTTTAGCGGATTTTCTGTGAGCCTTGAAGGATCTCACAGGTGCGGACTCTGGTACCCGGTTTACTTCCTATGGGGCAAACTCTTCCGTTACTCACTTCCCCACTCAAGTGAACTCTGCGTCTACGAGTTTCCTTGCTTTCTTTCTCTTTCTTTGGGATCTTTGCTTTCTGGGGCCCCTCAGCCAAGATGGCCCTCTTGGTTCCTTCAGGCTCGCTGCCTGGCTCCTTCCACACTCCCTCCTCCGACTCTCCTCACTCTCTGGTTCCCTCTAGGGTCGCTAAGACCCTCCCGGGGTTCCTCCCACCTGCTATTCTAACGTGTGAGTGCTGCTCTAGGGTTCCATCTAGTGACCATAGTCCCAACTGCAGTGGAGCACTACACCGATGCAAAGAAGACATACAAAAACCAATAAAAACTGAGTGCACAGGATAGTATTGGGAAGGAAGGGGCTTTCCTTATCGCTTTACCTCCCTCCTTACCCTACCTGCCAGCGGGGGTCGGCACCCTATGTTCGATGTGGTGCCCCCACTCCTCGGTGGCTCACTCTGCACTTTCCCTATACTCTCCCTTTTAGAGTGAAAGTGGTGCTCCCCACCTATACACCCTCCTCAGGGGTATTCTTTGGGAAGTGCAGGCAGTATCTGTGTCTCAGACACCATAGCCCAGTACTTCTCTGACATATACAGATACTCATATGCTCAGAACCCACTATCTCCCTTTGTTTCTGTCTGTGAGCCACCTTCCCTTGATGACATAGATATGGCAGCTACACAAGCTTATATCAGGGAGTATATAGTGGTCCTAGTACTTAGCTCAAATGTGGTGCCAAGAATCTCTCCCCGCGCGCCTCGATGCGTTTCATCATCATCAGGAGGCTCGATATGATGTTTCCATAGCTGCGGTCTTTGCCGGTGCACAAGAAAGCTGATGCGCTGAGAGGGGAACCCCCGTGATGCAAGTTGTTCCCTTATATCGGGTCAGGAGTTGTCAGTCCATCCCCTTCCCTCCAGTCATTTCCTGTAACGCCCACCTTACTGTCTAACCACCGGCAACACTCCAAAATAAAACAGAAAAGGAGTGTACTGTATCAATATTATGTCCGATATTGCCCCTAGCCTCTACCAGCTCTTTTGTGTCCTCTTACCAGCCTTACTGGCCTGCCGGAATGCACGCCTCGCCGCCATCATGGCCGCTGGAACCAGGCCCGGACTGGCCATAGGGCATATCGGGAGTTTTCCCGGTGGGCCGAAGGGAAATTGGGCCGTTACGGCCGCTCTTTACATTTGAGAGGTCGCCTGCGGCCCCATTACATCTTTCTGCGGCCGCCGACCGGGCACAGCCAAAGCAGCTGCACAGCAGCCGCAGAGGTGTTTCCGGCACAGGAGCTTCCTTCCGGCTCTGTTCCAGCAGCCGCTTCTTGGAGGAGGAGTATGTCACCTCAACTCCTCAGCGGCTCCAACTGCTGGATGCCTCCCTGCTCCTTGACCCTGCTGTGCTGTACCTCTTGCTGACCAGGGGCCCGGGGCATGCAGTTCCTGCACTGTCAGCTCGGCTGGTACAGGGCACCTTCCCATGTCTCTTCTTCCTGTCCAGCTTCATCTCCTGCTTGAGCTCCTTCATCCTGGTAAGAGGGAGTATTATGCAGTCCAGGGCCGGAGGTTTCTGCACAGTAAGATGTCTGGATTGTGTCTTGTGGCTGCGGTCTCTGCCTGAGGCACAGGGGGTTTATAGCAACTGTTTGAACTTTCACTGCAAGACGCCCGATCTGTGGAATCTCAAGCAGTTGTTGTAAATCCCATCAATCCCACAGACAGAGCGACCGACCACAGAGTCCTGTACTGGACAGATAACTGACCTGGGCAGCAGAACAGCACTGATAACACCCTGTGTCTCCCTCCCTCTCTATGTATATTTTTGTGTGTGCATGTACTGTAAATGTATGTATGTACTGTATATGTGGTGCATGTACTGTATATGTGGTGTATGTGCTGTAAATGTATGTATGTACTGTATATGTGGTGCATGTACTGTATATGTGGTGCATGTGCTGTAAATGTATGTATGTACTGTATATGTGGTGCATATACTGTATATGTGGTGCATGTACTGTAAATGTATATATGTACTGTATATGTGGTGCATGTACTGTATATGTGGTGTATGTACTGTATATGTGGTGTATGTACTGTATATGTGGTGTATGTACTGTATATGTGGTGCATGTACTGTATATGTGGTGTATGTACTGTATATGTGGTGTATGCACTGTATATGTGGTGCATGTACTGTATATGTGGTGTATGTACTGTATATGTGGTGTATGTACTGTATATGTGGTGTATGCACTGTATATGTGGTGCATGTACTGTATATGTGGTGTATGTACTGTATATGTGGTGTATGCACTGTATATGTGGTGCATGTACTGTATATGTGGTGTATGTACTGTAAATGTATGTATGCACTGTATATGTGGTGCATGTACTGTATATGTGGTGTATGTACTGTAAATGTATGTATGTACTGTATATGTGGTGCATGTACTGTATATGTGGTGTATGTGCTGTAAATGTATGTATGTACTGTATATGTGGTGTATGTACTGTAAATGTATATATGTACTGTATATGTGGTGCATGTACTGTATATGTGGTGATGTACTGTATATGTGGTGTATGCACTGTATATGTGGTGCATGTACTGTATATGTGGTGTATGTACTGTAAATGTATGTATGCACTGTATATGTGGTGCATGTACTGAATATGTGGTGTATGTACTGTAAATGTATGTATGTACTGTATAGTGTGTGCATGTACTGTATATGTGGTGTATGTGCTGTAAATGTATGTATGTACTGTATATGTGGTGCATGTACTGTATATGTGGTGTATGTACTGTAAATGTATATATGTACTGTATATGTGGTGCATGTACTGTATATGTGGTGTATGTACTGTAAATGTGGTGTATGCACTGTATATGTGGTGTATGTACTGTAAATGTATGTACTGTATATGTGGTGCATGTACTGTATATGTGGTGTATGCACTGTATATGTGGTGTATGTACTGTATATGTGGTGTATGTACTGTAAATGTATGTATGCACTGTATATGTGGTGTATGTACTGTAAATGTATGTACTGTATATGTGGTGCATGTACTGTATATGTGGTGTATGCACTGTATATGTGGTGTATGTGCTGTAAATGTATGTATGTACTGTATATGTGGTGCATGTACTGTATATGTGGTGTATGTACTGTAAATGTATATATGTACTGTATATGTGGTGCATGTACTGTATATGTGGTGTATGTACTGTAAATGTGGTGTATGCACTGTATATGTGGTGTATGTACTGTAAATGTATGTACTGTATATGTGGTGCATGTACTGTATATGTGGTGTATGCACTGTATATGTGGTGTATGTACTGTATATGTGGTGTATGTACTGTAAATGTATGTATGCACTGTATATGTGGTGTATGTACTGTAAATGTATGTACTGTATATGTGGTGCATGTACTGTATATGTGGTGTATGCACTGTATATGTGGTGTATGTACTGTAAATGTATGTACTGTATATGTGGTGCATGTACTGTATATGTGGTGTATGCACTGTATATGTGGTGTATGTACTGTATATGTGGTGTATGTACTGTAAATGTATGTATGCACTGTATATGTGGTGTATGTACTGTAAATGTATGTACTGTATATGTGGTGCATGTACTGTATATGTGGTGTATGCACTGTATATGTGGTGTATGTACTGTAAATGTATGTACTGTATATGTGGTGCATGTACTGTATATGTGGTGTATGTACTGTAAATGTATGTACATACTGTATGTGTGTATGTGTGTACATACGGATGTGTGTGTATATATACACTATATGCTTGTGTACATACGGATGTGTGTGTGTGTGTTACATATACACCATATGCTTGTGTACATATGGATGTGTGTGCATATACATATATATACACACAATGCAGTATATATATATATATATATATATATATATATTCAATTAAGAAACAGTGGGCACTTTTCAGGATTCAGGGTTAAAACCTGCAGTGGTCTGCTATAATATTGGTCTCTTATTCGTGGTGCACACAATTGTAGATCATAGTAATTGAAAAATCAGGAAAAATGCGGCACTCACCAGAGATGATCTTGTGTCCTTTATTCACATATACATGTTAAGGTACATGCGGTAAAACAAGTGCGAGGAGGGGGAGAGGAGACGGCATATATGACATCATAGTGGGGTATATATGTATATGCACACACATCCACATGTACCTTAACATGTATATGTGAATAAAGGACACAAGATCATCTCTGGTGACTGCCGCACTTTTCCTGATTTTTCGATATATATAAAATGTATGTGTGTGTACAAATATAATGTATGTGTGTACATATGGACGTGAGTGCGTGTATATATAATGTATGCTTTTACATATGGATGTGTGTGTACACATAATTGATGTGTGAGTACATATAATGTACCGGTATATGTGTACATATGGATGTGTGTATATTTATATAATGTATGTGTGTGCACATATATATAATATATATATAATATATATATATATATACTGTATGTGTGTACATATGGATGTTTGTTTGTGTACACTGCACAGTACCACTTCTCCTGTCCTGTATACTGGGTGTAATCTTCAGTATCTGTATTATTCTGTATATACACACTGCACAGTACCACTTCTCCTGTATACTGGGTGTAATCCTCAGTATCTGTATTCTGTATATATACACTGCACAGTACCACTTCTTCTGTCCTGTATACAGGGTGTAATCCTCAGTATCTGCATTATTCTGGATATATACACTGCACAGTACCACTTCTCCTGTCCTGTATACTGGATGTAATCCTCAGTATCTGTATTATTCTGTATATATACACTGCACAGTACCACTTCTCCTGTCCTGTATACTGGGTGTAACCCTCCTTTCCTGTCCTGGAAATACTCGTTTTATGGCTGGATGTGTGGCGGAGGAGCAAATCTCTCATTGATTTACATTATCACTTCTCTTGTCCTGTATACTGACAGTTGGTATTGGACTTCGTGATTTTCAGCATTTAAATATTGTTTAAATTGATGATCCCCAATATGGAAGTCATCACTTCTTTTCTGTACAGGTGATGACTTTCTCTTCGCTGTGGATCTGACCGCTGGGACCCAACAATCATGAGAAACGTGGCTTTGTAGAGCACCATGTAAATGGAGCTGCGGTTGATTATTCCCTTTTCTGCACCATTCACATGTGGCTCTTCAGATAACGACTTTAAGAAAGTGATGAGGCCAATGCAACGTAAAATCAAATGTCACTGATCGGGGCTGATGGGTGTTATAATATGTGGGCTGGTGCGGTTTGTTTTCCAGGGCTGCTTTTTAGTCCCAGTCCGGCCCTGGCTGGAACGCACATGTCACCGGAAGTGACATACGCGGGCCCCGCGCATGCGCGGTAGCGAGGAAACTGCCCTGCGCATCATAACCTATGACGCGTCGCTTCCCCGCGCATGCGCAGATACTATTTGGCCGCAATGCTGTATCCAGGATACCTGGAGGCAGCGTGATCGGGGCCAAGGACATGGCAGGCTGCAGAGTGTGGAGCCCATGCAAACCGGACACTGGCTAGATTTGAGAAGGGGCCCCCTGATATTAGGACAGAGGTGTAGAAAGTAAAAAGATGTACTTAGAGAATGTGGGATATACCTAAGGAGTAAGGCCAGATTATCCATAGCCACTCTCCAATACAGTGATCCAGGAAGATAACATAGGAAACAGGGGCACCTTTTTCAGGCTGGCAACGTTCCTACCCGATATATGTCATGTATAGGTAATAAATGCATATACTATGAATCATTCGCCAGTTAGTTATGGTTACCTAGTCCTGCCTTGTTCTTACAGAAAACATGCAAGCGACATCTGTTCATTAATCCCCCCAGGAGCCAGGGAACCGAACTGAAAAAATCCATTCAGTCTCCCTCCGTAGAATACTCTGATCATGGTTCCCTCCTCTTGGGCCCATTTTGACCACCTCCAGTATCCTGAATGAAAGCTGTTTCAGATCGCCACCATGTACCATATTCATATGTCGCGCCAAAGGGGTGTCTCTAGATTTCCTTATGTCCCCCAAATGATCACCTACTCTGCGTCTGAACTCTCTAATGGTCTTTCCTACGTAGTCCAGTCTGCATGAACACGTAGCCACGTATACCACGCCAGACGTTTTGCAATTTGCAAAATCCCTTAGGAAGAACGTTCTACCATTAGCCACGCTCGTTACAGACTTGCGTGGTGCCATATACCCACAAAAGGAGCAGTCGCCACATCTATAAAACCCTGTAGGTCTACGTCCCAGCCAGTTAGAATCCTTGGCTGCTGGCCTATAGTGGCTATGTACAAGTCTGTCCCGAAGCGAGCGGCCTCTTCTATACGTGACGCTTGGTGTTGGGGGAATGCTATCCCTCAAATCAGGGTCTGAAACCAGGACATCCCAGTAGCGGCGCAACACTGACATGACCTTTTTGTTCTGACAATCAAAGGTACCAATCAACCTAGTTACCTTAGAGTCCTCCTTTAGGCGTTTACCACAACTCAGCAGTAGCCCCTCACGATTTTGTTGCTCTGCATGTGTACGGGCTGCCTGTAGCACAGAACGTGGGTACCCTCGTTGCACAAAGCGTCTAGTCAGGTCGTTGGCCTGGACCCTGAAGTCAGACACCTCTGAGCAATTGCGCCTCAGTCTCAGGTATTGTCCTTTCGGTATACCCCTTTTCAGGGGGACCGGATGCGAACTCTCCCATCTAAGTAGGCTGTTCGTAGATGTTGGTTTACGATAAGTTTTCGTGGACAAATACCCATCTCTCTCTTTCCGTATAGATACATCAAGAAAAGGGAGCTCCGAGGCACTGCTCTCGGATGTAAATTGTAGGTCGATACTGTTCCTATTCAGGCACTTAACAAACTCTGAAAAGCTCCCCTCTGGGCCAGACCATAACAGAAACACGTCATCAATGTATCTGGCCCAGAGGGTCATATGGGGCTCCCACCAGTTTCTGCCGCCCAGGTAGAGATTGGCGTACGATGGGGCGCAGGAGCTCCCCATCGCCGTCCCCCTGAGCTGGTGGAAGTACTTCTGGTCAAAGAGGAATGTGTTATGATAAAGCACAAACCTTAGTAGATCCACGACACAGATGTTATGACTATGGCATATAGTCGCTCTTGTGTTGAGATAATACTCCACAGCACGCACACCCAAATCGTGAGGAATACTGCTGTAAAGCGCCTCAACATCAATAGAGGCCAGTATGGTGTTCTACCCCAGATGGACCCCATCAAGTTTTTTCAGCAAATCGGCGGTGTCCCTTGTATAGGACGAGAGTCCTGTTACGAAGGGGCGCAAAATAGTATCCACGTAGACACCCGCATTCTGAGGGCAGGAATCTACCCCGGAGACAATTGGTCTCCACTTTAACACCTCCAACCCCTTATGCACCTTGGGGAGGGCATAAAAAGTTGGGGTGACTGGATGGAGGGGTTTGATGAAATCATATTCGCTCTTCGTAATGAGGCCCCCCTCTCTGGCATATTCTAAGATAACATCAAGCTCCTCCATATACCCATTAGTAGGGTTCGATGTCAAGACCTCATACGTAGAGCGATCGTTGAGGATGCGATAGCACATCTCCCGATATTTTTCATGATCCATCAAGACAATATTTCCGCCCTTATCGGATGGTTTTATAACCAGGCCCTGTTCTTTTTCCAAAAGCTGCAGTGTCCTCTCCTCCGCCGGCTCTAAATTGCCGTTTAGATCTTGATTAGTACATGGGATCTTTTTAAGGTCCCTCTCCACTAGGTTCATGAAGATGTCAACACTTGTCACGTCAGAATTCGGTGGCATCCGTCTGCTACCATTTTTATGTCCTGTAAAAGGACCGAGTCCTCTCTCGTTACACCAGCTATTCTGATGGGCCAGCTGCGCCAAGTCATGAAAACAATCAAGATCGTCCTCCTCCACACCCATAGTGATACACTCTTCTTTATCATGTTTAGAGAAAAATTTCCTCCACCTTAACTTTCTACAAAACAGGTTCAAATCCTTTACCCATCCGAAGCAGTTGAACCTGCCCGTAGGCCTTTTTTAAGGACGTTATATTCATGCAGGCTCAGTTGGTAGGCAGACAGATTGATAATCTGTCCATCATCCAACTGCATCAGTGCTGAAGCTGTGGAAGTCTGTTCCTTAGCGGGTAATCTCTTGGAATCTGTCCCCCTAAAAAAGGAGTACCCGGGATACATGGCAATGACGGACCAGAGGGTAAAAAGTTTTCACCACCCCCACCCGTATGGACCCCTCCTCCTTCTCCCGAGCCAAACTGGTTTGGTGGTCCAGTTGGATTCTGGGGTACCACGGGGTAGCTTGGTGCGCCTGAACCTTGTGGTGCGGGTGGGTGTTGGGGTCCCAGAGGCATAGATGGAGCAGGTTGGCCTGGGTTTCCATAAGGGCCCTGGGGACCTCTCGTACCCCATCTCCCTCCCCTTGGATTTCTCCTCCTGCCTCTGCCACCTCCCCCTCCTCCACCACCCCCACCTCTTGGACCCTCTGGGTCTGAGTCGCCTTCTGATCCCGACCCTTTAGGTTTCTCCCTGATGAAAGAGTAGGCAAGATTATCAGAGAATTCTCTGAAGTCTCTCTGGAATTGGAGATGCTTTCTTTCCATCAGAAACCCCTGGTATTTTTCCAAAGAGTTCTGGAGGGTGCTCTCACGTCTATTGAAGTCTGGATCAGCCCTAGACTTCAAAATATTCTCAATACCCTGATTTAGTTTAATCGTTGCCGCCTCAAAAATTCTCCTTTCTTCATGTAACAATATACTCATGAAGCGGAGAGAAGAACCTACTGACTCCTTTTTCCACAGTTCCAAGAGCTCAGGGCTCGCTGTTCGTGGAGATGGACAAATATTGATCCTGAGACCTTTAGGAACTATACTATGTTTAAGATAGTTCTCGAGGGTTTTGATTTCCCACCACGACCTGGTGTATTCTTTGTACAGCACATATAGATCATTAAACTGTACTTTGAGAGAGACTATCCCTGTACTCCCTTCTGGATTAACCATAGTACAGAAGGGCTGATTGGCGTCCTCTGCCCACAAAGCTGAATTGACTGGACCCGATAAAAAACTGGCCATAACAATCACTATTAAGTATTGATTACAGAAGAGATTATTAATATTAAATCATAATGTGTTTTCTCCTGCTAAAATAAAACTTTTATTATGCACTTATGCAAAGAAGACATACAAAAACCAATAAAAACTGAGTGCACAGGATAGTATTGGGAAGGAAGGGGCTTTCCTTATCGCTTTACCTCCCTCCTTACCCTACCTGCCAGCGGGGTCGGCACCCTATGTTCGATGTGGTGCCCCCACTCCTCGGTGGCTCACTCTGCACTTTCCCTATACTCTCCCTTTTAGAGTGAAAGTGGTGCTCCCCACCTATACACCCTCCTCAGGGGTATTCTTTGGGAAGTGCAGGCAGTATCTGTGTCTCAGACACCATAGCCCAGTACTTCGCTGACATATACAGATACTCATATGCTCAGAACCCACTATCTCCCTTTGTTTCTGTCTGTGAGCCACCTTCCCTTGATGACATAGATATGGCAGCTACACAAGCTTATATCAGGGAGTATATAGTGGTCCTAGTACTTAGCTCAAATGTGGTGCCAAGTATCTCTCCCCGCGCGCCTCGACGCGTTACATCATCATCAGGAGGCTCGATATGATGTTTCCATAGCTGCGGTCTTTGCCGGTGCACAAGAAAGCTGATGCGCTGAGAGGGGAACCCCCGTTTTATTTTAGCAGGAGAAAACACGTTATGATTTAATATTAATAATCTCTTCTGTAATCAATACTTAATAGGGAGTACTACACCGCTTTTCTGGGTGCAGTTCCCCTTTTTGTGGCACAACGTAGTGGGGCGCCACACTCGCACACAAAGTTCTGAGTTTGATTGGGTACTTTACTCCACTTGCACAGTTCTCTTACAACAAGTACACAGGCGTCACCGGTTAGCAGCTGCCATGGTTTGTTAGGATCACCCCCTTTCTTGTACCTTTCGAGCCTTTCTCCTTGATCCCGTGGAGCGATCGCAGGCCTTTCGTGAGGCCCCCTTATGGGTCTCCATCCCTAGTGTGACGACCTTCCCATCGTTGTGCCAGGGGTTGGGTCCAGGACATAAAGACCCCGCATCCCGCCAGTATTCGTGGTTGGGGCTTGCAGCTACCCGCCTACTTCAACAGAGCCGGCACTCTGGCTCCAGCTCGTTCCCTGGGTGTTCCTACACTCTCTGGTTCACCCAGGACCCCCTCAGTCTCTCCTCGGTTTCGACCTAGGACTCGAACTAGCCATTTGGTGGCACAGGCCGCCAGGTCCGGTTCTTCCGGTCTGGTGTCTCGGCTGTCTCAGCTTAGGAGTCTTGTCCGTCACTCTCTCCTACAGCCCAGGAACTTAACTCAACCTCTCCCCAGTCGCGTGCGTCTCCTAACTTAATGTTTCTGGGTTTTTCCCCCAGTTCCTTCCCAGGTTGTACTCTGGCTCTCCAGCCTCCACCTGGCTCCTCCCACTATCCCCTGCCTGACATGGAGTACTAGGTCTAGGAATTGGAGGATGTGTTGGTTGTTAGTGTGGGGTGACTAACTTACTGTCGAACCCCAGGCCCTAGGGTACTCGGGTATCAGGCTCGGTGGGTGTTTCACGGGGATGTCACGGGTGGCAGGGCCTGAGCCAGTGGCCTGGGTGACATTTCAATAAGGGGTTATGTACAGAGGATAAGAGTTTGTTGTTGTCATGTGACACCACCTGTAGTACCTGATGATGGGTCACCAGTGCCGCCACAGTACTCTGGAGGGCGATGGTATCACGGCAAGGATGGAAAAGCTCCCTACATGTGGAGCTGGTCCCCCGAGGCAGCGCTCCTGTAAGCAAACAGGTTCAATTCTGCAGCATGAGTCTATACCCAATGACTCCTTAAAGGTAGACTTGAGGCTCCCCTCCCTCGTGGTGAGGAAGCAGGCAGACCACTCCATCTGGCAGGGTGCCGAAACTGGTGAACAGACCGAGCAGCCGGTTGACAAATTCAGAGGTGGACTCTAGCCGTTTCCTTGGGTCCGGCATTCCCGTGGTGCACTGGGGAATTCCCTGGAGTATGGTCCTCCACGCTGGGGTTCCGCCTTTCTCTCTAGGGCCCAGACTCCCGCATCAGGCACCCTCACTCAGGACCCCCACAGGATCCTCTCTCATCTTCACTCCGGATCAGTGTAGAGATGTCCGGTTAAACCTTCCGCCTCGTTCCACACTCCTCCTCGACTCCTCGCACTAACTACCTTCTACTCCCCCTAGAGGTGAATA
Source organism: Allobates femoralis (assembly GCA_033576535.1). Classification (NCBI taxonomy): domain Eukaryota; kingdom Metazoa; phylum Chordata; class Amphibia; order Anura; family Aromobatidae; genus Allobates; species Allobates femoralis. The sequence continues at coordinate 53,311,763 of JARQOC010000008.1, read as the reverse complement.
TATCTCCCTCCCAGGAGTAACCTCCCACCACTACTCTAATGTGGGAGTGCAGGAATAGGTCCCACCCACCAGCCTAGGATCCACTTCCAGTTTTGGAAAATTACACCACTTTTACAGGTGCAATACCCCACTGTGATGCCTGACCATGTGGGGTGCCACATACCCCCCTGATGAAACATACTCGTCCTCGAGTATAGGTACCTGTTAACCGGAGAGTGAAAATTATATACAATCAAGCTTACTTTACTTTCTTCCTATCTCTAGGAGGCACATTTTCTTATAAAGTTACACACACATTGCAGTAGTTATTATATACCCCACGGTCCTCGGGTCACTTGTTGGCTAAGATATTACTCTCCGGTTGTTATTATCTGCATAAAACATAATAAACTTTTGAGTCTATCTCAGCCCAAAGGGGACCGGTACTAACTGCGCGGGTCCGGCGGTAACATATTGTCCAGCACAGTCCAGTGTGAGTTATCACTGCCGGACCGCTGCATATATATCACACATCATCAACTTGTAAGGAAAATAAAAGTTCTACACAGGAGTCCATGACTCTGACTCTTCATAATGCAGGGGAATAAAGCAGGATAAAGGGTCTATGTACAGTTAAAGTCTCTGCAATGGGAGTCTATTGTTGGCGGGATATACGTATAGCGAACCAGCCTAAGGGGCCTGGATGCCTTTCAAAGGAAACCTGCTCACCTCAGTACAGATCACGATCCAGGTGTCCACGCCGCAGGTACGATTCAACGTCTCGTCTGGCGAAGAAAATGTGTTCCTGAAGTCCGGGTTCACGTAGGAATCCCCATCCTTCATCGTGGTAAACGGAAACTATAATTCCTTGGCGACGCAACTCCAATGGAAGCGGGGGCTATGTTCTTGCTTCATCTCGAATATTCTGGGTAGCCTGTTCTTTCTGGAACCATTCTTCTCTTCTTTTCTGTCTTGCTAGTTGGTCTCGCTGTTTCAGGGATGACTGGTATTCTGGTGGTGGTGAGTTGCCGGTTGGGACTCTTGGCGATGCTCTGGTCTCTGTTGTGCTTACAATGATGGGGATACCCTGCCGCTGCCATGCGGTCCACCATGCAGCCTCTGGGGTACTTCCTCTTGAAGCTCCTTCTACGTCCACCGGTTCCTCAAAGTCTGTCTCGTCCCCCTCTTCCTCAGCATCTACGATCACATCTGGGTTCTGTTGGGGACGGCCGCACTGGCTCTAGCTGGAGATAGCTGCGGGATGGTGGTTCTGCATGGGCTCCGGTCTGGGTCCCTGCGTCCCTGGTCTGGACGGGTGGTGGGATGGGTGGTAAAGAGGCTCGGTATTCCACGATCAGTTGTACTGCTACCGCTGCCTCTTGCGCTTCTCGGCCTTCTCTCATAGTTTTTACCGCCGGCACACCCACTCCAAGGCTTCCTCCACTTCCTGGCGGAGCTGTCCAAAATTGTCTCTCCAGTAGTCGGCATCCCCCTCTAGTGTTAAGAGGGATGCCGCTGCCGGGTCTCCTTGTGCGGCTCTGGCTTGTTCTTTGACCTCGCGCACAATATCTCTCCAACGGGGTGCCGCCATGCTGCCGGGTATAAAGGATCCTTGCTCATTCTGCCCTACTATTCTGGTTTGTGTCTATACTCTTTATTGGCAGCCACTTCCGGAGCACTTCCTGTGGGCCGCCCCCCTGATTGATTGATGGCAATCGGGGCGGCCACACTTTCTGACGCCTCTGTCTTGGCCCCCTTCTTCTAGCATCTGAGGCACACCCCCGGGCCTGCACATGGTGTTTAGTACATGGCTACGGTGCCATCTTGGGTCCTCCTGCAGTGATGGCGGGAACCCATTTTTGGTGCCAAGCAAAGGCGGGAAAAGTTTGTTTCAATGCAGTTGAAAAGTCCAAGGCACACAGTATCCGGTAATACCGGGCATGAGATCCTGTTCGTGATGCCAGAAATATATGTCGAGCCCCAGGCCTTGGGGTACTCGGGTATCAGGCTCGGGAGGTGTTTCACGGTGATATCACGGGTGGCAGTGCCTGAGCCCGTGGCCTGGGTGACACTTCAATAAGGGGTTATGTACAGGGATAAGAGTTGGTTGCTGTCACGTGACGCCACCTGTAGTACCCGGTGATGGGTCACCAGCACCGCCACAGTCCTCCGGAGGGCGATGGTATCGCGGCAAGGATGGAAAAGCTCCCTACATGTGGAGCTGGTCCCCCGGGGCAAACAGGTTGAATTCTGCAGCACAAAGACACGGAGGCAAAGTCACTCTCCCGGGTACTTTACTGTGAACAGACATCAGCATACAAGTCCACAGTTCAGCAACAGTTGTTAAAGAAACAGGTAGCTCTACGGGTGTCTGCAAGTGGATGCCAGGTGGTATGGTGGTACCCGTGGTATGCCTTAGTTGAGGAACCCGTGGCCTTTCTTGCCTGCCTAGGATGAGTCTATACCCAATGGCTCCTTAAAGGTAGACTTGGGGCTCCCCTCCCTCGTGGTGAGGAAGCAGGCAGACCGCTCCGTCTGGCAGGGTGCCGCAGCCGGTGAACAGACCGCAGCAGCCGGTTGACAAATTCAGAGATGGACTCTGGCCATTTCCTCGGGTCAGGCTTTCCTGTGGTGGACTGGGGAATTCCCTGGAGTATGGTCGCTTCACGCTGGGGTTCCCCTTTTTCTCTAGGGCCCAAACTCCCGCGTCAGGCACCCTCTCTCAGGACCCCCTCAGGAACCTCTCTCATCTTCCCTCTGGATCAGCGTAGAGCTGTCCGGTTAAACCTTCCTCCTCTCTCCACACTCCTCCTCGACTCCTTGCACTAACTACCTTCTACTTCCCTTAGAGGTGAATATATCTCCCTCCCAGGAGTAACCTCCCACCACTACTCTAATGTGGGAGTGCAGGAATGGGTCCCACCCACCAGCCTAGGATCCACTTGCAATTGGGGAAAATTACACCACTTTTACAAGTGCAATACCCCACTGTCAATCCTGACCATGTGGGCCGCCACATTACTAGTCCCAGCTGCTGTATTGCTTAGTGGCGACCGGCGTGCAGGGACGCCACAATGCCCCCATTGTAGTCCCCCCACTGTAGCCCTCTCACTGTATGATGCCCCCACTGTAGCCCCCTCACTGTACGATGCCCCAACTGTAGCCCCCTCACTGTATGATAACCCCACATATTTCCTACACGTAATATTAAAGGGGTCATCCGGGTCTTAAAAAGAACATATTCTTGTGCAAAACTGATATTATTGACTGCATAGTAGTTCAGTATCATACATGTACATACTGACCAATGCCAGTCTATGTTGTAGTCCCCATCAATGTTCTTATTCATGGACTGATGGCCTGCACCAAGTTTGTGCTACTTTTATCTCTACCTCAGAACACACTCACCCATAATAATGTTAATAGGTTTGCAGAAATCAGGTCACAAAGGTTACTTTGGGCAGCACATTGGCTCAGTGCTTAGCACTGTTGCTTTACAGCACTGGGATCCTGGCTTCAAGCCCCACCAATGACAACATCTGTAAGGAGTTTGTATATTGTCCCTGTATTTATGTGGCTTTTCTCTGGGTTCTTCAGTTTCTGTGAGCCCCAATGGGGACAGTAATGATAATCTCTGTAAAGTGTTGGAGGATATGTTGGTGAAATTGTTGGCCTAATGCATATTGATCTGTATGTATTGCAACAACTATTGTTTGTTTAATATGATGTGATTTTATGTCTGCATGCATATTGTTCAGATGTCAACAAAGTTAAAAAAAATAAATAAAAATTAAAAAAAAGGTCCTCAGTCAGAGACAAGATGTCCCTCCCCCTGCTTCCTGCATGCACATTCTAGTGTGGAGCTGAAAGCTGAAAGTCACAGCAGATCTCTCTCTCCCTCTCCAGAAACCAGATTGATCCTATTCTCATGTTATAAGCTGGTTGTTGTTAATTCTGAATAAATGAACATTCTCTGTTGCTCGCTGTGGACATCACACTGATTAACGCGCTGCTAACAGGTTATGGGCCCAGGAGTAACAGGAGTCCCAAACCTCCAGAGCATAGAGATAGAAAGACAACAGCAAACTGAGAAGAAGTAAAGATGGCCACTACCAGCAGCTCAGCAAAGTTTACAGTGCCAAGCCTGAATAACCAGAACTACCAATCCTGGAAATTCAAGGTGAAGATGCTGCTGATAAGAGAAGGTACGTGGAAATACACTCAGGAGCCCAAGCCTGATCCAGTACCACAGGACTGGCTAGAAATGGATCAGAAAGCACAGAGCACCATATCACTCAGCATAGAGGATGATTAGATTGTGCATGTGTGTGAGTGTGAATCTGCAAAGGAAATGTGGGAGCAGCTGCAGAAAGTACATGAGAGGATAAATCTAAGTAACAAACTCTATTTAATGAGAAAGCTATATCAGTCTAAGCTACACAGTGATTAGGACATGCAGGACTACATTAGAAGCACTCTAGAGACTGTAGAGCGCCTGCGGGGCATTGGGGAAGATATGAAGGACTTCCATGTAGCAGCACTACTACTTAGTGGTCTCCCAGAAAGCTATGACACGCTTGTAACTGCATTAGATGCACGCCCAGATGATGAGCTTACATTGGAGTACGTCAGAGGAAAGCTTGTAGATGAATATAAGAGAAAGGCAGAAAGTGTGAGCAGCAAAGTATGCAAGAAGGAAACTGCTTTACAAACACAGGATGAGCCCACCAGCAGAAACCATCCTAAAGAAACACGTAAATGTTTTGTATGCAAGAAGCCAGGTCATTTAAAAGCTGAATGCAGAGTCTGGAAAGCTAAAATGAATCAGCTGAAGAAGCAAAACAGTCAACAAAGAGTTAAGAGTGCTGTATTTGAAAATAATGATCCTGTAAATACTGAGGCTGCATTCACATTAGTCAATGCATTTAAATCAAAGCATGCGTGTTGTATAGATTCAGGTGCTCGCTGCATCCGGGATCTCCGGCCATCGCGCGATGACGTCATATGCCTGCGACGGCCGGAGATCCCGGATGCAGCGAGGACGGGAGGATGAAGAAGGCGCACCGAGGAGCGGTGCTGATCAGAAGACCGGGATGGTAATATATAAGCAGCGGGGGGGAATCGCCCTTACAAGGGGGGACAGTGCCAGCTTTTGGGGGGCATATATGAACTGCTTCCCCCTGCTGCTGATTGACAGGAGGAAGCAGTGCATATATAATGAGCGGCCCCACGTGACGGGGCCGCTCATAGAGCAGCCTCTCCCCACCTCCTCCAGCCTCCACAGCCCAGAGGTACCGTAGTGACTCGTGTATAAGCCGAGGGGGAGACTTTTCAGCCCAAATTTTGGGCTGAAAACTCGGCTTATACACGAGTATATACGGTATGTCATAAAATAGCCTTCCTCAGGTATATGAAGTATTACATAAAATTTGGAGGTTATATAGTGTGTGTTATCCCTCCTAATTAATCCTATTGATCACACATGTCTGAGTCTTCAGTATTCAGTCTCATTAGTGTTACTCAGTTCCTCCCAAGATAAAAAAGAGAACAATAGAATAAATATACACATATATCTCCATCTTCCTTTTTGTATAAATATAATATACATATAAGGGTATAATTCAAAAAAACAATTGTATTTTAAACATTATTTGTTCCCTTTTATTCCATTATTAATCTTTATCTTAGTTTTCTTTTATTTTTATTTTTCGAAGTCAAGGTCTAAATATCATAGTATTATTTTTATTTCTTATTATTTATGATCCTCTTGATATCAAAAAGTTATAATCCCAAAAAAATAAAAAAGAAATAATGAAAAGTATTCTCAATTCCTGATGGAATCAATCCTGCACATTTTCTATCAACATATCTTCCCCATTCAGAGGTATATACCACTAGGCTATACACTTCGTCTACAGGACACTTGCTCCAAGTCAACCCATTCATAAGTACCACATAATTGTTACATCCCAATATACCTCAATCCCCCTCAAGGACTCAGATATATGAGGTCGCTATATACTAGCGTGATAAATTCACCATAAAATATTTTACAATTTCCTTGATAATATATACAAATATATCTCATACTTCTACTGGAATTGATCTTGCTCTATTCATATTCAATCAACTCATCTCCACCCAAAATCCTGCTAAACCATCTTATCCTCCACCAGAGATTTACTCTTCTTCTCCCTCCTGAAACAACTACCTTCATAATAAAAGGTGGACCATTATACATTGTAAACAGTTTCACTTGTCATTCCAGGACCCAAAAAGCAGATATTTCTACTTCCCCAAGGAGACTAATAAAAGAGAAAACGTATCATTTTCCTTGATAATAGATATATATACCTCATACTTCTGTTGGAATCGATCTTATTTAATTTATACTCAAGCACCTCCCAAAGTCCCACTGTACCATCTTTTCCTTCTCTCGACAATATTTCATATTATTTATTATCATTTAAGAGACAGCGGTTTGCTCTTCTTCTCCCTCCAGAAACCACTGCCTCCATAAAGCAGGCTGATGCTTGCAGCGTTTCCCTGTACGCTCGGCATAAGCGGGCACTAGGCAGCCTGCTGTTTGAACTGGTTACCACGATACACATTGGGTAACCAGGGGCTGCGTTGCAAGGAAGCGCCGGCACACACGCACCTGCGCTTTTCTCACAAAACCTAAGTATTTAGCGCAAAACCGCTAAATACTTAGAGCGCAGGTGTGTGGAAATGGCTTAACTTAGGGAAAATAAGATACTCACAAGGCACTTTTTTTGTGGTTTACTTCACCACCAAAACAATAACATAAAGGTTGTCCAAACATTTTGCACAATAACTTCCTAACAGGACCTACATTGTGGAGGTGAGGGTGTGTCTAGTCTATGATAGACATTGTGGGGGCTTGAGGAAGCATCACCAAGTTGGGAATTGGTAGGGGTTGGTGGCATGTGGGTTTGTGGGCTACACACAACAATGCTAGGTGACGGGACAACATTAGTAGTGTCCTGAGTCGAGGAGTGGGTCACAGTTGAGGAAGAGGAGCGACGCACAAAAGTTGGAACTGTTGTTTCAAGGTGGGGTCGAATCGGATTAGTGGTGACTATTTGGCTGAGGTATGGCTGGGGAACATGTGCCGATTATATGTAGAGGCCACATAGTGGGTTGAGGACTGAGGTCGGTCACATTGCAAATATTGGTCCACAGGATATTGCCTGTAGGTGACTCACCGTGGCCGGGACTCCGGTTTAGACAGGCAGTAGCTTCTTCCTCCTTGTCACGAGTGGACCGCGCCTGCCGGTAGTGGGGCCCGGTTGAGTGCAGATCAAAAAGTTGAAGACGTCTTGTGGGAACAGAGTAAGGGGTTAATTGTTTCGTGACGCCACCTATGAGTGTTTCGGTAAGTCTTACCGACGCTGCGGGACCTCCGGGGGATGGAATGCAGCAAGATGGAACGCTCCCTACAGGCTAAGCGATGATCCCCGGAGGCTGCAGCTGCTTAAGATGTTGTGCGGCAGCTGCGGTTACCTTATGGTGCGGACGGACAGTTCATAAGAAAGCACGGACACTGTAAGTCTCTGTAACGGGTCTTTACTGTAACCAGCAAGCAGTACATGGTATACAGTTTGTGGGTAGCAGACCGGGTGGACTCAGCAGTGATAGGTGTCTCTCAGAGATCCGCGGTGTTCCTCCATTCTATCTAAGTAAGTTGCCGTGGTCGCCCAGGAATACCAGATCGGGTACTGGGAGGCTGCTTGAATGCCCTATCCGGGGTATACGTTCCGGATGCTTTGGGGAGCCTTGGGTCCCTTGGTGGGTACATCGCTGGTTAGACGACTGGATTTGGTGATGGTGGGGTGCTCCTGTAAAGCGGTCCCTCCACTCCTCTGGTTCGCATAGCAGAGCTGAACTGCTGCTAGCTTCGGTACCAGCAAACCGGCTGTAGATGGGCACGGGATGGTTTTGGACCCGCATGATGATGCCCGTAGTTAGTAGGGAGACGGCCAGCGAGGGTGGCCAGGGGGTCGCACGGACTGTGCAACCCCCTCTCCTAGGTTGCAGAGCTGGGAATCTGCAGAGGTCTTCTAGGTTGCTGTTACTCCAGACCCGAGACTAACTCTCTAAGCTGGACTAAACTTCTACTACACACTACCCTTGCACTCCGCCCACCAGGACCTGATTGGCATTCTATACTAGGTGATGCATGCAGGGTATGGATCTCTGAGTTAACCATTTGACTGCTGGGTCAGAGAATATTGCTGCTGCATTTATGGCTGCAATACCCTCCTGTGACGCACTCGTTGCGGGGCGCCACATAGGCATGTTGTTGCGCTATAGAAGGATGGTGGCTTGATGACACATTGTGGTAGGGGCCTGTTGACCTGTTTGCCAAAACCTGCTGGTAGTGACTTGCCTGTTGGACAGAGGTTGTTTGTCTTAGTTGGGGTTGTGGCCTATTACCCATCTGGTACTGACGGGTAGGCTGCATGGTGTTGGCTACATATTGGGCTGGAACATATGTATGGGCCTGCAGTTGAGTCAAGGCCATATGTTGTGTTGCTGGGGCCTCATGAGTCTGATCTGGGTTGGATGGAGATTCTGGAGGAGGATGGGACACATTGTGCTGGGATGGATGATGGCCTTGTTCCTCCCTCACAATCTGCCCCATATGCCTGGCCTGCAGCAGACCTTCCTGGCAGCTCTGTATGACATGTAGCTACTGCTCGTCCCCATACTTTCCATCTCCTTGGCCACTGCCATAAAGAATTGGTGTGGTGGTTTTTTTAAATCTGCCTGCAGATTCATCACTGTGTTCTTGAGGCTGTGATACTGCTCCCCAACAACACGGAATCCCTCCGTTATTTGTTGGGACAGATGGCGCCACATTTGCTGATGAACCTGGGACAGATTTAGAAACTCAGGGATCATGTTCCAGTCTCCACCCCTATGGCGCTGGCGACCAACTTGAGAGGGTAAGCTTGGTCCTGGCCCAGCGTCTAAGGGCAGAGAGTGGGGAGGAATGCTTGGACCTGCTTCTGCACTACTACGGGGCTCACGGGATTCTGCTGCAGACTCCAGCTTTCCCTCAGATGGGGCACCAGATGTAGCACCATCAACATTGCCGATCTCTACAGGGGCAGCTACAGGTTGGTGTGGAAGAGAAGCTGTTCTTTGCTCCATTGTGGTCCCGTGAGTCCTGTGGAGGAAAATAAATACATGTACATGTTGGTGGGCCCAACAAAACAATAAGCCATATATTACATACAATAAGCATTTGATACATTGACGCATACTCACATATGCGACACCATGCATGGTCTTAAGAAAGATAGTTCCTGGGAGTATCTGTACACTGGTGTTGTTGATGCCAACCCCACTTGGAGAACTCCACTCTTCTTTAACCTGCCTTCGGTAGCTGTTACGTAAAGATCTTCAGCGTTTCATCACCTCCTTCCCTGGAACACACACCAAAGTGGAAATATGTAACACATACACAGGCCCTTAGCGGCCCTTCACTAACATCATATAAGTAGATGTCTGCGTACAGACATGGACCTGTAGCCAAAAGGCATTCCGAAATACAGGAACTTACGGTTCTTATTTTTCCCAGACATGTTGAGCCTATTCCACCCTCTCAGCACCCTGGCACACACCTCGTCCCACTAACGTCGAGTGTGCATGAAACTGGCATGTTCGTGGTGCCTGTGGTCCCATAGGGGTACTCGGTGTTGTACAAATTGTATGAGTATTTGAGGGTCTATGTCAACATATCAACATCCTCCTGGTGGGCCCTTTGAGAACCCTATTGGATGAAATAATGTGGTCATTACACAAAATACATACATGACGTTGTGTGTTCATGTCAACATTGTTATAAGGGTACTTACACGGCGCCTGCCACCAACTTGTGGTGCCCCAGAACTGTGTGATGGTTCAGAAATTTCCCCTCCAGAAGCTGAAGGCTGTTCTCTCTGCAAATTCAACAGGGGATATTATATGTCACACCCCTCATGAGAAGGCCATTTGTAAGGCACATACAACGCAGGATACTCACCTCCGCAACAACCCCAGATTCACTGTCACCATGTTGGTCGTCACCACCATCACTATCAGAAGAATGGTAAAAAATACAAATTTGTAAATGTTATTAAGGCTACCAGCACTCACATGGGCCACTATAGGGACTCTAAGGGGCTGAAACTCACATCAACAAGTGCAGTGGCGGACCTTGAGCCCGAAGGGCCCTGGTGCAGCCATGGTGAAGAGCGGGGGGTGCTGGCGGCCGTCGGCGAGGAGCGGGGAGGGGGGGCTGGCGGCCGTCGGCTATGAGCGGGGGGGGCTATGGTTATTGGTGATGCGGCCCTCCTGCCTGCGTTGAGCTGAGCCGCCAGATGCATTCATGGGAGCCGGGGCGGCAGAGGAGAGGAGGGGCGGGATCAGGCAAAGGAAGCAGGAAGCTTCCCTTGCCTGGCCCTCCTCTCCTCTGACATCGGGTCACGGGAGTCGGCTGGGGGCCCCCCCTGCAGGCTTAAGGGGCCCCCTAGCCGGTCGGGGCCCTGGTGCAGCTGAACCAGCAGCACCATGGTAGGTCCGCCCCTGAACAACTGGCTTGGGCCCAGATCTTAACGACATTCTTCACAATTCAACAGGTGCCCATGAAAGACAAAAAGGCAAAAATTTACCAGCCATAAATTACATGTGAAACAGATATATTAAAGACACTACTATAGCCACAAAGAATTCAGTATGTTGTACTTGTGCAGCTCTAAAATTTGACCAGATACCGAGCTCCCTACTGTGGGCCACACATATACACATATGTTAAAATTGTACAGTACAGCTCACCCCACTACTGAAATACAGTTTAATACATAACTAAAATGAAAGAGTTCCAAACAAACATACACCTGAGTTAATGGTTGTGGCGCACCTATGGCTATGCGCCACAGGGTATTAAGGCACCACAAACCCCAGGGTGTTGTGCATCCGTACCGATGGGTTTGCCCTTATCCTTTATGGAGTCTGTCCTCAACACACAATACTAGGCCACCTTAGCATAGTGGAATAGTTATTCATTAGCTCACAAAGGGGGGGGAAGGCATGCCAGGCTACAGCAGGAGACTTGAAAGAGAGTTTAGTCACACAGTGCTGGCAAGGCTGCCAGAGAGGACGTGTTCAAGAGGGTGACACAGGACAGAAGGAGATGATCCAGGATCAGTTTGAGCCGGCTGGAAAATTATGGGGACAGCAACCGTCAGCGCTGGTATCTAAGTTACCAGGTACCACTGGTGGCGTCACGACTACATTTCCCCACCATAATCACCTTTCAATGTAAATTAGGCCACGGAATTGTGAAATCTAGCACCCGTGATCCCCCTTACAGCCACCCACCCATCCCAGTATACGAGTACCCCAGCCTGGCCGACTCATGGTGGTGATGAGTTTTGCCACCTTGTTTGTGGCAAAGCCACCTACTGTGATTTTCATGTCTCTTGGTCGTGTTGGCCCCTTTAAAAATAGTCTGGGTGAAATGGTGGATGAGGATGAGGAAAAAGCCAATATGCTAAATGACTTTTTTTCAACAGTATTTACACAAGAAAATCCCATGACAGACAATATGATCAGTGATAACAAAAATTCTCAATTAAATGTCACCTGCTTAACCCAAGAGGAAGTACGGCATCGTCTAAAAATCACTAAAATTGACAAATCCCCGGGCCCAGATGGGATACACCCCAGAGTGCTGCAGGAATTAAGTACTGTCATAGATAGACCATTATTTTTAATATTTAAAGATTCCATAATAACAGGGTCTGTACCACAGGACTGGCGTATAGCAAATGTGGTGCCAATATTCAATAAGGGGACAAAAACTGAACTTGGAAATTATAGGCCTTAATCTCTAGTGTGGGTAAAATCCTAGAGGGTTTTCTAAGAGATGCTACACTGGAGTATCTGAAGAAAAATAACCTCATGACCCATTATCAACATGGTTTTACGAGGGACCGTTCCTGTCAAACTAATCTGATAAGCTTCTATGAAGAAGTTCTGGACTGGACCAAAGAAATGCAGTGGATGTGGTGTATATGGACTTTTCAAAAGCTTTTGATACGGTGCCACACAAAAGGTTGATACATAAAATGAGGGCAATAGGGATAGGGGAAAATATGTGTAAGTGGGTTAAGAACTGGCTTAGTGATAGGAAACAAAGGGTGGTTATTAATGGAACACTCTCAGAATGGGTCACAGTTAACAGTGGGGTACCACAGGGGTCAGTGTTGGGCCCGCTTCTATTTAATATATTTATTAATGACCTTGTAGGGGCATACAGAGTAGAATCTCAATATTTGCAGATGACACTAAACTCTGCAGGGTAATCAATACAGAGGAGGACAATTTTATATTACAGGAGGATTTATGTAAACTAGAAGCTTGGGCTGCTAAATGGCAAATGAGCTTTAATGGGGATAAATGTAAAGTCATGCACTTGGGCAGAGGAAACAAAAGGTATAATTATGTGCTTAATTGTAAAACACTGGGCAAAACTGTCACTGAAAAAGACCTGGGTGTATGGGTAGATGACAAACTCACATTTAGCGGCCAGTGTCAGGCAGCTGCTGCAAAGGCAAATAAAATAATGGGATGCATTAAAAGAGGCATAGATGCTCATGAGGAGAACATAATTTTACCTCTATACAAGTCACTAGTGCGACCACACTTAGAACACTGTGTACAATTCTGGTCTCCGGTGTATAAGAAAGACATAGCTGAACTAGAGCGGGTCCAGAGAAGAGTGACCAAGGTTATTAGAGGACTGAGGGGTCTGCAATACCAAGACAGGTTATTAAACTTGGGGTTATTTAGCTTGGAAAAACGAAGGCTTAGGGGTGATCTTATAATAATGTATAAATATATGAGGGGACAGTACAGAGAACTTTCTAATGATCTCTTTACTCTTAGGCCTGAGACTGGGACAAGGGGGCATCCTCTACGTGTGGAAGAAAGAAGGTTTAATCATAATCATAGACGCGGATTCTTTACTGTAAGAGCAGTGAGACTATGGAACTCTCTGCCACATGATGTTGTAATGAGTGACTCACTACTAACATTTAAGAAGGGCCTGGATGCCTTTCTTGAAAATTATAATATTACCAGTTATATATACTAGATTCTTTGATAGGGCGTTGATCCAGGGAATTAGTCTGATTGCCATATCTGGAGTAAGGAAGGAATTTTTTTCCCCAATGTGGAGCTTAGTGTTGCCACATGGTTTTTTTTTGCCTTCGTCTGGATCAACATGTTAGGCTATGGGTTGAACTAGATGGACTTAAAGTCTTCCTTCAACCTTAAAAACTATGTTACTATGTTTATGAAACAGTATGGTTTGGATGAAGACAACCCTCCTTCACATAGGCTACACCTTAACCACCACAGCTTACCACCCAGATCACTCTCTCTACTGTGTGTTATCCTCCGACTGCTTCATCTCATCCTCTGGTTGCATCATCTCATCCTCTGGCTGCATCAGCTCATCCTTTGGCTGCATCAACTCGTCCTCTAGCTGCATCATCTCGTCCTCTGGCTGCATCATCTCATCCTCTGGCTGCTTCATCTCACCCCCTAGCTGCCTCATCTCACCCCCTGGCTGCCTCATCTCACCCCCTGACTGCCTCATCTCACCCCCTGGCTACCTCATCTCACCCCCTGGCTGCCTCAACTCACCCCCTGGCTGCTTCATCTCATCCCCTGGCTGCTTCATCTCATCCCCTGCCTGCTTCATCTCATCCCCTGCCTGCTTCATCTCATCCCCTGCCTGCTTCATCTCATCCCCTGGCTGCTTCACCCCCCTGGCGGCATTATCTCGTCCAGGGCTACATCATCTCACCCCGGCTGCTTCACCTCATCCCGGATGCCTCACCTCATCCTCGGCTGCCTCACCTCATCCTTGGTTGCATAACCCCATCCTCGGCTGCATCACCTCATCCTCGGCTGCATCACCTCATCCTCGGCTGCATCACCTCACCCTGCTGCATCACCTCATCCTCTGCTGTATCACCTCACCCTCGGCTGCTTCACCTGTGCCAACTCGTCCTGGACGCGACGTCCTCGGCTGCATCACCTCTTCACCGAACTGCACCTCACCCCTGAACTGCATCTCCTCCCCCGGACTGCATCTCATCACCTGGCCGCACCTCTAACGCGGCTAACCACCCATCATTTTGAACTCACCCTTGCCACACCAGATCCCCAGCTACCTCTGACCCCAGCAACCTCTCCTCCCCTACTCACCCCACCATGTTCCCGCTTCTTCTCACCTTCTCTCCCATCCTTCTCCACTTCCTACTACCCCCACTCATCCCCCCACTGAGCAAAGGAATTATGCTCTCATCCTCCATCCTTCCTACCCACCTCACCCTATCCTCTGAACTATTCCCCCACTTTCAACCCACCATCTCTAGATGTACACGCCCACCACGCAAGCTCCCCTGCTCCCACCTCCTAACCCTTTCCCTGCTCCTCCTACTCTCCGGTGACATTTCCCCTAATCCTGGCCCACCCCACCACACCACCTCACTCTCCTCCATCCCACTCCAACGACCCATCACCAACCCTCGTAACCCCCTTAACCTCCGACCCATTCCCCCCACCCCAGCTGACCCTGTCCCCCTACCCGGCGCTTTCTGGAACGCCCACTCGGTCTGTAACAAACTCACACTTATCCATGACCTCTTCATCTCCAAAAAACTCTCCTTCCTCGGCATCATGGAGATCTGGCTTACCCCCTCTGACACAACCTCCCTGCATGCCCTCTCCTACGGTGGATTCATGCTCTCCCACACTCTCCGCCCCACCAACACCCGCGGCGGAGGTGTTGGCCTACTTCTGGCCAACGACTGCTCTTTCTCCCCACTTACTCCACCACCCTTCCCCTCCTTTGAGGCACACGCTGTTCGCATCTACTCCCCCTGCAACCTCCAACTGGCCGTTGTCTACCGCCCCCCTGGATCCCTCTCTACCTTCTTTGACCACTTCACAACATGGCTCTTCCACCTCCTCTCCTCCAACATCCCTACCATCGTCATGGGTGACTTCAATATCCCCATCAACACCCCCAAAGCCGCTGCCTCCAGACTCCTATCCCTCACCTCCTCTTTCGGCCTCTCCCAATGGATCTCCTCTGCCATGCACACTGGTGGCCACACACTTGACCTAGTCTTCACCTGCCTCTGCTCCCTCACCGACCTCACATACTCGACCCTCACCCACTCCGACCACAACCTACTGACATTCTCATCCCTCTCCCCCCCTACCACGCTCCTCCCTTTCCGGACACTCCCCCACCCCCGCAGAAACCTTAAGCTCATAGACTTCCACTCACTCTCAGAATCCCTCCTCCCCCTCTCAGACTTGGCCTCTTCTCAAGACGCTGACTCAGCCGCCTCCCTCTACAACCCCACTCTCACCACAGCCCTCGACCAGGCTGCTCCACTCACATTTAACCCAACACGAGTACAACGACAACCCTGGTTCACGACCCTCACCAAAAAACTCCGACGGACAACTAGGGCAGCCGAGCGGAAATGGAAGAAGTCCCACTCCGCAAAGCACTTCGCCCTATACAACCGTTCCCTCAATACGTTCAAGACTGCCCTTGACTCCGCAAAACAAGTCTACTTCTCCTCCCTAATTACCGCCCTGTCTCACAACCTCAAAAAACTCTTCAAAACCTTCAACTCTTTACTTCGTCCCCCTGCACCTCCTCCCTCACCCCTCATCTCCGCCGACGACTTCGCCACCTTCTTCAAAGACAAAATTGACAAACTCAGACAAAGCTTCGACCCACACTCCCCTCGCCCCATCCCACCTCCAGCCCATCCCCCCTCACCCAAATGCAGTTTCACCCCCATGACAGAGGACCACCTCTCCTCCCTTCTAGCACGATCACACCTCACCACCTGCGCCCTTGATCCACTCCCCTCCCACCTCATCCCCAACCTCACCACAGTCCTCATCCCTGCCCTAACACACCTCTTCAACATATCACTCAAATCCGGCACATTCCCCTCACCCTTCAAACACGCCCTAATCACGCCCATCCTAAAAAAAAATCCCTTAACCCTACAACAGTCTCAAACTATCGCCCCATATCTCTCCTCCCGTTCACCTCAAAACGTCTTGAACAACACGTCTATTCCAACTATCCTCCCACCTCTCTTCCCATGCTCTCTTTGATCACCTACAATCCGGCTTCCGACCTCACCACTCCACTGAAAAAGCCTTAACCAAAGTCACCAATGACCTTCTCATCGCAAAGAGCAAACGACACTACTCCATCCTCATCCTTCTCGACCTCTCTGCTGCCTTCGACACTGTTGAACACTCCCTCTTACTTCAAATCCTTGAATCTCTTGGCATTACTTACCTTGCCCTCTCCTGGATCTCCTCCTACCTAACGGACAGAACCTTCAGCATCACCAACACCTCCTCCTCGCCCCACCCTCTCTCTGTAGGTGTTCCCCAAGACTCGGTCCTGGGACCACTACTCTCCTCCATCTACACCCTCGGCCTAGGCAACCTCATCGAGTCTCACGGCCTTCAATACCACCTCTACGCCGACGACACCCAGCTCTACCTGTCTGGCCCTGATATCTCCTCCCTTTTATTCCAAAATTCCTCCCTGCCTATCTGCCATTGCATCCTTCTTTTCTACCCGCTTCCTCAAACTCAACATGGACAAGACCAAATTTATCGTCTTTCCCCCGAACAGCCCTGCCCCTCGTCCTGACTTATCCTTCACCGTCAATGACTGCACACTCTCACCCCTCCCTCACACCAAGTGCCTCGGGGTAATCCTCGACTCCTCCCTCTCCTTCAAGCCCCACATCCAAGCCCTCGCCACCCGCCTGTCGACTCCAACTAAAAAACATTCCGCTCCTTCCTTGACCACAACACGGCCAAGACACTTGTCCATGCCCTCATCATCTCCCGCCTGGACTACTGCAACCTCCTGTTCACCGGCCTCCCTGCCTCCTCCCTTGCACCTCTCCGCACCATCCTCAACTCTGCTGCCCGACTCATCCACCTCTCTCCCCGTTACTCCCCGCCCTCCACTGGCTCCCCACCCCCCAGCGATCCCGCTTCAAAACCCTAACCCTGACATATACTGTAAGGCCATACACAACCTGTCCCCTCTCTACATCTCCGACGTGGTCTCCCTCTACCTCCCCTCACGCAACTTGTGCTCCTCTCAAGAACTCCTTCTCTCAACCCCCCCGGATTTCCACCTCCCACAACTGCATACAAGACTTCTCTCGTGCTTCTGCCATACTCTGGAACTCCCTCCCCCACCACATCAGACACTCCCCTACCCTGGGAACCTTCAAGAAAAACCTGAAGACCCACCTCTTCCTACAAGCCTACAACACACACTGAGACCATATCCTCTGCACCATCTCACCTCTCCCCCTCCTACTGTCTCCCTCCCCACCCCTACTAGACTCTGAGCCCTCGCGGATAGGATCCTCGGCCCTATTGTACCCGTATGACTGATTTGTCAATTTGTGGTCGTTTTTACCACTTGTCTTTGTCTAGCCTCTCACTTGTAAAGCGCCATGTAACCTAATGGCGCTATATAAATACTTAATAATAATAATTACTTATGTTGCTATGGATGTTACATCACATTGATAGGGGCCTACACACATACATTGTAATATAAACAGCTAGATTGTAAAACATGTTATAATGGCCTGGAAATACACCAAGCATAGACACTTACATTACAGCAATGATGACAGAGGGAGGGGACATAGAGAGAACGTGACTGAGGGAGAGAGTCACATGAATATATACACATACATACATGGGACAACATTCATGTATGTGTTTAATGGTAATATATACGGTAATCTAGAAAAATAATGAGGGCCCAATAGCGACACCTACTGGCTGAAAAATGTTCTACATCTAATAGAGCCAAATAAAAATAAGCACACCGAGTGGTAACTGCCTTT